>JAOEGS010006107.1:0-10312 GCA_025447755.1 Corythornis vintsioides | reverse complement strand
TTCACATCCTCTACCAGACCCTCTTTGTTGGTCAGTACAAGGTCCAGCATCACTCCTCTCCTTGTTGGCTCTTCCTACATCTGCATTAGGAAGTTGTCATCAATGCTCTGGAGGAACCTACTGGACTGACAGATCGAGATGATTTTCTGAAGATAGGAAGGGAGCAATTGTAATAAATGTCATATTTTCTGTTACCATTTTTCTGAATGTGACAGCACTATAAAATACTGGCAACATTTGTATGGTACCATATAATGTGTCTAACAACCGGCCTTCATATTTTCTTATAACAAGACATGAATGAAGCCCATTTACAGTTGGCAGCAATCCAGTCCCTGGATCACCTTTGTGACCCTCCTAAGAAAACAGGGAAGAGGGCAGTTGGAAATAGTGATGCCCTCTCTGGATCAATCTGGATTACTTTTGCCATACACAAAGAGACCACGAGTACAATGTGCTCTAATTGAAAGCAATAATTTATTGTCTGAGACACAAAGTGAGGAGCTAGAACTAATGAACTACTCCAGGCTAACCACTAATACACTTCTTCGCCCTTGATGAAGCCCTTAGGTCCTTGCTGACCAGTTGGACATCTTCACCTGGCTCACCTACTCTTTGGGATAGGATGATCTGTGATGTTCCGGAATTGCCATGTTCGAACTTCAGTTACCCCTTAGACTTTTATAGTGCTTTTCCACACCATTGTTTTCTTCTCCTCTTTCTCTTCTTTCTCTTTCTCTTTCTCTTTCTCTTTCTCTTTCTCTTTCTCTTTCTCTTTCTCTTTCTCTTTCTCTTTCTCTTTCTCTCTTTCTCTTTCTCTTTCTCTCCTTCTTTCTTTTCTCTCCTTCTTTCTTCTCACTTTCGTTTTGTTACTCCCAAGAGTAAAGGTGACCTTTTTGTCCCAAGAACTAACCTGATTTATAGCTGCAGGATTCCCTAAATATTTTAGATTCTCAATGAGTCACAGGAAAGTAGTATAAACATAAACTTAGGTTATAGTATAGGTTGATACATTCATAAACAGAGGTTTGCAGTATCTTTGGTCTAGGAGGAAACATAAGGATTCTCGTTTGCATCTTTCCTGTCTGATTTTAGGGTCACTGTAGCAGATAGTGGTAAGGTGATCAAATGGATCAGTCTTTTCCCTGCCTTTCATTTTCAAACTCTACACATCTCAGCCATTGTGTGTTGCTTCAGAATTTCTTCTTATACATTTCCTATCTTTCTCAACTTTTAAATGGTTCCAAGAACTGAAAGAAGAGGTTGAAGAAGACAGAGGACTGGGTGATGAACAAGAGTTTGTAAGAAGATGCAAAGCTTTTTCTGTCTCTCATCCAGCCTTGACCTACTTGTCACAGTGCAGTGCCCTTTCTTCTAATGTGCTGACTCCAGTGTATCTGTCTGAAAAAAACTTACAAAAAAAAAATACAAGCTTTAAGCTCTGCTTTTGGAATCCATCCAGAAATATTCTCCCCTAAGCTTCTATCAAACAACTGGCAGGACTCCTGAGTCCCTCAATGTACAGCAGTGAGAAGTCCTTGTGAATATCTCATTGATAATGTGCTTCGTCAGCAGTTTCACAAGAGGATGATCCAGCAATATACAGAGAAGAAACAAGGTCTTCAGGGACACTGCTGTACTTTCTGCCAAAAACTAAGAGGGAAAACATTTTAAAAAGTCTTTGTTTTATGCTTAATTTGCGATGCTCATCCAGCTGAACATTGGTGGAAGTGGAACATGCTGTAGTTTATCTCTGATTCCACTTGTCTTTCCTTATAATGTATTGACATCTCTGTTTGCAAGTTCTGAGCTTTACCCCTCTATTATAAACACATGGCTGGACAAGACCAGCCCCAAGACTTGCACGTCAGATGCATGTTTCTAAGAAGTTTAAAGTCATCAGATCTGATTCTCACACAGAAAAGAAAAATTATACCAGTGTCTGATAACTGTATTTTAATCCATGCAAAAAATGGTTAACTGAATGCAGTCAGAATTGGGGCACAAAAAAAAAAGCTTATAAAAGCGTATAAAAAGACTCTTGTAGACTTCATTACCTGAGCTGAACAAGATCAGCTTTCATGTGTGTACAGGAAAGAAAGAAATGGTATATTCACCTGAGAATCAGCACTTCTGTTGCTAAGAGTTAATAAGCACAACTCTCTCCCCCTACACCCGTGCCCTCCACCCCCCCAAAAAAAGGGGGTGGAAAACCAGAAACTATCAGAACTGTAACACCTGATGGAGCAAATGAAACAGTCTTACAGGTATTTTCAAGTGGTCCTCTTCAGCTATATCTTGCTTGCAGTGTTTTCCCAGTAACATCCCCTGTAGCACACAGAGTCCAAGAAGACAGGACACTGCTCAAGTCTTATCTCTTCTTATACTGTTATTTTCTTTTAGATTTCACATTCTGGTTTGTTCTACTAAATATTCTTTCCATCAGTTACTGAATCACAGACTGGTAGGGGTTGGAAGAGACTTCTGGGAATCATCTGATTATTAACCCTGACTGGTTATTCAGTTTGGTAAGAATGAGGTTGCAGAGAAGTCTAAGGGCAATTAAGGCATTGTGGCAACTAGTTAAAGGCCTGGGGGCACAGGTGGTGTTCACAGCAGTCCCTCAAGTAGAAGGGAATAACACAGGAAGAGGGTGGAAAACACACATGACTCGGAGACTGGTGCTACCATTGGAATTTTGAGTTATTTGACCATGGAGAAGTTTTTATGGCTCCTGGTCTGCTGGAGCAGATGGATTGTACCTACTACAAAGAGGAAAAAAGGATCCTTGCACACAAGTTGGCAATGCTCGTTGAAAGGGCTTTAAACTAAGTTTGAAGAGGGAAGGGGATCAAATCAGGCTCACTAGAGGTGAGCCTGGGGATGAACTTCAGTCTGCCACCCTACTTGAGGTGGATGGTGGTGGTAGATATGACAATGCACATGCAGGGCTCAGCGGCGGGTTGATGGCCATGGAGGTGGCTGGGAATGGTTGGATGACAAGAATGAAAATGAAAAACTTAACTCCCTCTATGAAATGCTTATATGCCAATGCACAGAGCATGGGGAGTAAGCAGGAGGAATCAGAGATATATGTTGAGAGGATATATGTTGGGAGGCATATGTTGTGATTCTATCATGGTTATGATACGATCACAATCGCTGAGATGTGGTGGGACAGCTCCCATGACTGGAATGGCTCTGTACTATTCAGGAAGGATAGACCAATAATGTGAGGCAGTGGTGTTGCTCTTTATGTGTAAGAGCAACAGATAGATTAGGTTCTACCCAGGGAAGAGGTAGAACAAGTTGAAAGTTTGTAGGTAAGAATTAAGGGGCATGGAAAGGGGAGTGAAACTGTTCTAGGCATCTTCTGAGGCATCTAGAGGCTACTGGAGGTAGCCTCTAGAACACTCTCCTTGGTGGTCATGGGTGACTTCAGTCATCCTGATATTTGTTGGAAAGCCCACACAGCCAGGCATACACAGTCCAAAAAGCTCTTGCAGTGTATAGATGACAACTTTCTGATGCAGGTCATGGAGGAACAAGGAGAGGGGCACTGCTGGACCTTGTATTAACTAATAATGAAGGACTGTTTGGAGACATTAAGGTTGGGAACAGCCTTGGAGACAGTGATCGTGATCATGATATGGTGGAGCTCAGTATTATACAAGGTATAAGCAGAACAGTAAGTGGGATTACAACCCTGGACTTCTGCAGAGCTAACTTCCAACTCTTCAAAGATATGCTTGCAGGAATCCCATGGGCTAAGACTGGAGGGTAAAGGAGCCCAAGACAGTTGGTTAACGTTTAAATACCACTTCCTTCAGGTCCAAGATAGGTGCATTCCATTGAGTAAAAAGTCGAGCAGACGTGCTAGGAGACCTGCATGGGTGAGCAGGGAGCTTCTGAAGGAGATTTCAAGGAAGAAAGAAATGTACATCCCATGGAAAAAGGGATTTGTCACTTGGGAGAATTATAGAGAAGCTGTCAGAGCATGTAGGAAGGCCACAGCCCTCTTAGAACTTAAACTGTCAAGGGAAGTAAAGAAGAATAAGAAGGACTTCTTCAGATAGATCAGTGGTAAGAGGAAGAATAGGGAAAGTGTGGGCCCGCTGATGAATGAGGCAATGCTTCACTCTTTACTACTAAGAGCAGTCCCTGTGTACTCCAATCCCTGGATGAATGAGAAAGAGCCTCATGGAGGGATGACTCTCCACTGGTCAATGAAAACTGGGGTAAAGACCAGTTGTATACAAACTGAATATTCAAAAGTTCATGGCTGATGTTGTCACTCTACCACTCTCCAACATTTCTGCAAAATTGTGGCAAACAGGAGAGGTGCTGGAGGACTGGAAGAAAGCCAGTGTCACTCCAGTCTTCAGAAAGGGTAAGAATGAGGTACCTGAAAACTATATGTCTTATGAGGAAAGGCTAAGAGACCTGGGGCTCTTTAGTCTTGAGAAGATTGAGAGGAGATTTAATACGTTTATAGGTATATGAGGTCTGAGTGTCAGGAGGAGGGGGACAGGCTCTTCTCACTCATGCCCTGTGATAGGACAAGGGGAAGTGGATGGAAGCTGCAGCACAGTAAGCTCCACCTCAACATGAGGAGGAACTTCTTTACTGTAAGGGTCACAGAGCCTGGCACAGGCTCCCCAGATAGGTTGTGGAGTCTCCTCCTCTGGAGATTTTCAAGACCCACCTGGATGCGTTTCTGTGTGGCCTGCGCTAGATTATAGTATATGGTGCTGCTCTGGTAGGGGGTTGGACTTGAATATCTCCATGGTCCCTCCAACCCCTGACATCCTTTGATCTCATCCAACCACCCTATTCAAGCAGGGTCACCCAGAGCAGGTTGCTCAGGATCACATTGTCCAGGTGGGTTTTGAATCCCTTCAAAGGAGGAGACTCTCTGGGCAGCCTGGACCAGGCTCTGCCACCCTCACACAGAAGTAGTTTTTTTCTTCTCTTTATATGGAAGTTTGTGTCCATTGCCCCTTCTGTTGCTGGGTGCCACTGAAAAGTCTGCCCCCAGCCTCTTGGCCCTTGCCCTATTTTAGCTATTGATCAGATCCCTTTTCAGTCTTCTCCATCTAAACAGCTCCAGGGCTCCCAACCTTTTCCTCATAAGAGAGATGCTCCAGTCTGACAGCATCTTCGTGGCCTCCACTGGACTCTCTCAAGTAGTTCCTGGTCTCTCTTGAACTGGGGAGCCCAGAACTGGACACAGTACTCTAGATATGGCCTCACTAGGGGAGAAGGAGAAGACAACCTCCCTTGACCTGTTGTCCACACTCTTCTTCTTAATGCACTCCAGGATGCCATTGGTGGTCTTGGTCACGAGGGCCTATTGATGGCTTAAGGTGAAGTTTTTGTTTACCAGGACTGGGAGGTCCATCTCTGTGGAGCTGCATTTCAGTAGGTCATCCCCTGACCTGTACTGGTCCAGGGGGTTATTCCTCCCCAGGTGCAGGACTCTAGAGTTGCCCTTCAGGAGGTTCCTCTCTGCCCAGCACTTGTCCAGGTCTCGCTGAATGGCACCAGAACCTTTCTCAGACACCTCTACATTTTTTTGGTCTAACCCCTAGTACACTATGGGCTGCTTCATTCAGTTGGGTAAGGGAGAGCAACCATGTCAGAAGTGCTCAGCTACCCTTGGGGAATCTGTGCATTCCTGATCATGCTCTTTTGAGCACAGTCCCTGTGCAGCCAGTCAGCTGTGCTTGGCACCTGGGGTCCCATGAGGAATGACTGATGTTGCATGGCCAACTTGCAATTTGGAGGTGCCAAACAAATGCTGTTGAGTAAACTACCTACAAGAATCTTGAGCATTGTCAGATCTCTTTTGACCTTATCAAGCTACGGATCAACATATATATCACTGGCTCATTTTTCTGTGGCGAAGTGTAACTTCAAGCACAAACACGTGGCAGAATTAGTCAAGTTTATAGTATTCCATCCCCTTTTCTCTCTTTTTTTTCTTCTTCGGAGCACCTGCCATTGTGGAAAGAGAAGATGCTGCTCTTCTTCAGCAGCCAGAAGTGAACAAGACAGCCCAGGCTTGTCTGTCAGTTGTTTGTAGGCATATGAGCATTATAGCAATTGGCCTATATAGTCATTGTTGTTACAGGAAGTCCAAAAGGGTTTTGGTATGAGATTCACAAGTAGTTTAGAGTTTGATTGAAATAATACACAATTAATATGGGTTCCTAAAATGCTTTAACATTAAATCAATTCTATTTGTGTACAGAGTTCATAATAAAAATGTGAGCTCTTGCCAGCAAGTCATTACAGATTCAGTTTTTGTTGCATAGGAACATTCTGCTCTAATGTTGGCTTTCATAGCTCTGTTGTCAGATTTTGATTTTTAGTACTTATTGCACGTTTCTACTTTTTATCATATGGTGCTTTTGTTTTGAATCTACTTATGCATTAGCATCTTTCCATTAATGTGTCTTTTATTTGAGACTGATTGTCTAAAACCAGGGAAGAAGGTAAGGAGATCTTTTTAGGATTATTCTCAGTTTTTCTCTTGTATGGTATATGGTATTAATAATGCCCTACAGGGAAATAATTGAAGGACTTGATTGTAATACTGTGGTTCAGAAAGGAAGCATGACAGTCATACATTACTGCTAATTGAATGTAATGAGCTTCTTAGCATCGTGTGAGTGAGTCTTTGAAATAGAAGCTATTCAATTTAGATCATTTGGATTATAATTAAATAATTTCACATTTACCACAGGGGCAAATGTAATCTTAATTAGACCTCTTTGCAGGAAGGTGATGCCATATATCTGTGTCTATGTAAGCTTTTGAAATACTTACATTAATCAAAGTTTAATCTTGAAATAGATAAACATGGCAGCATTTTCTCTAGAGAAATTTCAGTAGCAAGGTGCTTCTGGATTTTGAGATAATGAAAAGATATGTCCTTCAAAATACTGTTAGTTCCACAACTTTATCAGAGTGATACAGATAATTTGCCTAACTGAATATGCAGCCCCACCTGCTCACTGCAGGGGGGCTGGACTAGATGACCTTTGGAGGCCCCTTCCAGCCTTAAACATTCTATGATTCTATGATATTGTGACTTCAGCACAGTTGTAAAAGTGAGGAAGCTCCAGATTGTATTGTTAAAAATGCAGAAAACTCGTGAGTCTTTCTCACATTTGGTGGTTGAAGTCGAATTGGGCTTGAACTTGCTTTCACTGCTGTGATTTTCTTAGGCTCATTCTGATCTCACTGAAATCCTCAATAAAGTTTTGACCCACAGTCACATATTCAATTAACAGGGAATAAGAAATTGCACACATGTTAAATATTCAATATGGGCAATTGAACTAATTGTTAATTAGTTGAACTAATACTGATAAAACATATATGATGGTATTTAAGTCTTCTTCCCCTTGGTTACAAGATTGATATCAGTTTCTTTTTCTTGCAGTATGCTTTCCAAACTCTTTCAGTATGTTTGCCCCTGGTTTCAGTGTTAAGTACCTTATAGGAATTACTTGACTGACTTCATTTTGTGATCTCTATTGCGAACACAGGGATTTCTCTTTTTTAACAAGATGGCAGCTAATCCAGGTACCTCAACAATGAGGTGCCTCACTTCAATACAACAAGGACTCGCCTCTCCTCTCTTCCTAGGTTTGAGTTGCCCTTATTTTATTTGGAAGTCAGTTTGAAACACAGGTGATTATGAGCCCTGAAAAAGAGACTCAAGGCTGCAGGCATCAGACTAAAATGGAGAAGACTTTTACCTTCAACAATAGTCTCTCCAAGTGGGTGGTGGTGAGAAAGCTTGTTGTGAGCTACTTATGCTGCTTCTGCTCTAGGGATGAAGAGAAAACTTAAGTCTCCAGGGCTGTCAATCCAGCATGAAATTCAGATATTTTTACAAGTATTATTTTAGCTCTGTGAGTCATTCTGTGATACATAAGGATATGTGCAATAAATAGATAATGGGTTAGATCTAGCCCAAGTGTTTAAGGGTGATAACTGGAGATGCACTTGTTACACTTTTTTGTCTCTGTGTCATTTTGCAGCATTATTTCAAGGTATGTAAAAGCAGTGATTCAAGCTTTGGTAAGAACTCTTTAAATTCTGCACACTATCTTTGTATTTGAAAAAGAAAAAAGAAAATATAGCAAGAGTGTGTGGTTGTAATTTCAGAAGCAGACACTAATGTCTCAGTTCCACTTAGCTGTACCTGATCACCGCAATGCCTTACAAGAAGCCCTGCAGCAGAACTGAGAACTCAAAATGCTGTAAGGAAACAAGAACTTGTCAAGACCTAAATTTCTCTATAATTTTAGTAGGAGTTTGTTTGCCGCACAAAACAAGAATGTTGATTATCCTTGATTTATCTTTAATGAACACAGATGTATTTAGTCATGCAGTTATTCAGCATTTAGATCTCTAGCCATAATATTTGACTCAGTGATACCAGCATTGATACTGAGAATTGAAAATGCTAAACACTGATGACTGTACTCAGTAGTATGTGGAAAAGTTTGCTATTGGTCCCTTGGGTTGCTGATTTTTCTCCTCCAGCGAGATATGTTAAAGAGCAATAAGGGAAAATAACCTATATCCAATGCATCTCTCTTACTGTGTAGCACCTTGTGTGTGTGTGTGTCTTGACACTGGAAAATTGTACCTCTCAAACCTGCTTTATATTCAAATCTTGAAATCACAAGTCTTACATGTCCTCTGTATCAGTTTGAAAGGTCTCCTCCATTGCATATCAATGCACAGTAATATAGGATACCTACAGATAAATTAAAATCTCATCATATACAATCAGCAATCAGAAGTATTTAGATTTTAGATTTGGATTCCTCTACAAATGGAGGAGATTAAGCTGAATTTAGGAACATGCCTGCATGCCAGCCTCACTCCGTTGGGCTTAACGATAGTTTCTACAAACAAACAAGAAGCAAAATCAAGCATTTTTAGAATAAGAATTTTAACATCACTTTACTGTTCTCATCAGATTATTGTTTCTCTTCCTTTACTGCACTGAAAAAAAATACCAAGTTCTTTCTAGTGACGTTTTTCTTCATTGCTCCATGTCTTTTTTTGGAAGTTTTCTTAATGGGCCCAGGACAGCTATTTACTAATTGAAAGTTGAAACTATATAGACTTGGAATGTCCTGTGCCACTGTGTGTGGCAGGCATCCATATGACAAAAATAGTGCTCCAAACTGATGCTTTCATATCTCAGTGCTGACTCAGCAGGCAGACTAAGTTTTCAATATGGAATTCATTTTGAGTTCATGCTGAAGAGAAGTCTTGTTAAGGGAGGTGCATGGTTCTTTCGTATGTTGTTCTGAGTGCAAGAGAAGGCTTACTTCTGATTTAGGGTTAATACAGGTAAAGCCCATCAAAAGAATGATCAGAGGCCACTGGGATGAGGTTCTACAAGGCCAAGTGCCAGGAGCTGCCCTTGGGTCATAACAACGCCCTGCAACACTACAGGTTGAGGGCAGAGTGACTGGAAAGTGCCCAGTTGAAAAGGACCTGGGGCTGTTGACTGACAGCCAGCTGAAGATGAGCCAACATGTGCCTGGGTGGCCCAGAAGGCCAGCAGCAGGATCCTGGCTTGTGTCAGCACTGATGTAGCTAGCGGGACTAGGGCAGGGATTATCCCTTTTTACTGGGCAGTGGTGAGGCAGCACCTCAGATCCTGGGTTCAGTTTTGGGTCACCAAATCCATGGAGGACATTGAGGGGCTGGTACATGTCCCACCCTCTTGACACCTACCTTTTATCTATTGAATGAAGTGATGTCTATATTAACAATAATAAATGTTCATTTCCAGTAATTAAAATTACTGCTTTGATCACGAGGAAGAGAAGATGCTGATAAACATTGTCAAGTTCCAAGTTACCTTGGAAAAGGAACAGAAGTTGCTGATAAACATGATCAATTCCAAGTTAACTGGAACCAGTTAAGAGAAAGTCCCAGGCAGATCATGAAAATGTGGGAGAGGTCGATGTCCAGCAGAGAGATAAAAAGCAAATAGAGTGTATATATGAAAATAAGGAAATATATTGGAAATGCTGTGCAATTATATATATCAACAGTTCTGTTTTCTTTGGGTACTGAATTCAGGCAGGAGTAGGGATTTACTTTTGCACATTCAATCACGTGAAGCCCTAAGATGGAATGTAAAATAGTTCTGTGGTTCCAGGCTCCAAGGGGAAATCATACTTGTCTAATCTGATAGATTCATAGATAGATTCATAGATATTAGGGGTTGGAAGGGACCTAGAAGATCATCTAGTCCAACCCCCCTGCC
>JAOEGS010006106.1:76812-91713 GCA_025447755.1 Corythornis vintsioides | reverse complement strand
CAAGGTCACAGCTGGTGGGAGTCTTTGTGATCCCACAGGAAGGAAAATTCCAGGCAGTAGTTATTTTAGCATCCACACTCCAGTGGGTCTAGGAGGTCTCCAGGCTGTATATCACAGGTTGTCTCTCCCGGGTGCCTCATGGTTGTGTTTTCAGCAATGGAGTGATTGTCTCCAAGGGGGCAGGTTGAACACTCCAGCTACAAAATGCTTGTGGTCCCTGTCCTGTAATCTGGGGGTTGCAAACCTTTGCCTTAGCAAGTGCTGGTGACTCTAAATCCAGCACCTTGCCTGTGTGGCAAGCTCAGGTGATGCTGGGGACCACATCAGGATCCCAGTGTCAGCAGCTAGGCCAGACATCCCCTCTGCACATGAGCCCAGGGCTGCTGTCTCGAAAGCAGAGCTGCTTCCTTCCCTGGCAGGGTGGGCCAAGTGTTTTGGATGGAAGCAGTTTGTTGCTGGGTGGGTTGGTTTGTTTGGGAAACGTGGGACTGAAGCAAAAGGAAGCGTGTGTTCCTCCAGCACTGTCATGCTACCAACCATCTGCTTCTCTCCACAGTTTTCAGGGAACCGTACACCGTTCGGGTGGAGGACCAAAGGTCGATGCGTGGAAATGTGGCTGTTTTCAAGTGCCTCATCCCCTCTTCAGTGCAGGAATACGTTAGCGTTGTCTCCTGGGAGAAAGACACTGTTTCTATCATCCCAGGTAGGAGAGGAGCCACGGTTCTTTTGGAAAATATGACCTGTTTTGACATGTGGGAAACTTGCTGTTGTGGAAGGGTGGTTTGTTTCTTTTTGCTTATAATCTGTTCCTGTGCTTCCTAAGCAAAAGCTTTGTTTGATGACCATCTCGTGCCTTCATACTGGAAAACACTGGTGTTGTGAGTGGATGTTTCATAATCAGGTTCTCCTCCGTGCCGTGGTTGGTATTTGGGGAGTCTCTGGGATCACAGATGTTTGGTGTAAGTGTGGTAGCATCTTTGCTCCGTCCTGGTCCTGTGGGTACCTGGCAGCTGGGGTGTGGGTGGTGGAGGAGAGGGTGCCTGTGCTGGCCCTGCTGCTGGGACTGGTGGCTGTTGTCTGAAATATTCCAGCTGTTCTTGCAAGTTCTTCACAGTTTTAGTCATGGGCTAAGGAACTGGGTGAGGGTGGCATCGTGCGCCTCTGCCCCGTGCTGGAAGGTGCTCGGCCTCCCTGTCCCACACCTGTCTCGTAGCTTGGGCTGTGTCCTGTCAGAACTGACCCAGGTCAGCATTGTGTGTGTTGCCCCTGTGATTTTTTCAGAGGCACACAGCACCCCGTGTTCAGTGAGACCAGAGAGAACAGGGAGGGACAGAGGCTTTCTGGTCATCTCTGTGTGACTCGGCACAAGAAAAACATAATGAAAAAAAGCCTTAAAAATTAAGAATATATCTCCCTGTGTTGTTTAGCTGTGGACTGTTTAATGCAGGGGACTAACCAAGCTGCTCTGTGAGCCATGCCAGTGCTGTGGGCTCTGTCTCCTGTGTTCCTGACTGGTCACAGGCTTTGAAGTGGCACAGGGGCTGTGAGCAGGTGCTGGGCACAGCGTGGGGCCAGCCCTGTGTCCCCGTGTACTGGGGTGACCTTTTGGCTCCCTCCGTGGAGCTGGTATTGATGGCAGTGCTGGCTGCCCGGCACAGCATGTGTAAGCTAGTAGTAAAGCAATCAATAGAGCTTTCCCCAGGGGGATCTGGAGAGAATTAAAGGATTTTGCCCAAAGTGAATGCTCTCTGCTTGATATTTGCTCACAGGTCAGCAAGTCCCGATGCTCCTCCAGGGCTCGGCGTTGCTGTGCTGGCAGAGCCGTGGGAGCAGATGTAGGAGGGCAGATGCCACTGGCAGAGGGCATGAGCCTGGCACTGGCTAAGTGCTTAAAGGAGCAAAGTGCTTCACCTGGAGAGGAGTGACATGTCCTCCTGAGGCTGTGCTGACTCTGGCCCCCTCCTCCTGAGCGTAGCTGATCTGCTGACTCAGCACAGAGGCGGGCAAAGGGAAGGGGTGCTCGGGGGCTGCATGGCAGGCTCTGCATGCAGGGCAGCTGGGCAAGCACCTGGCTGGGTGGCACATCCACCCCTCCCAGCCCAGGCTGTGCCCTCACTGGCCCAGAGCCTGGCACAGTTTGCAGCAGTGGGCGCAGCATTTTGCCCCAAAAGGGAAATTCTTTCTGCAAATGTAGTCCTTGAGCACGAGCTTGTGCAGGAGGCTTCTGGTGCTTTGAAATACTGTGGAAATGTCCTTTTCTTCTTAGTGGGTGTGAAACCTCCCAGTGGTCTGAGGGGCCTGTTTAAAGGTGTGTTCTGGGAGGCTTAGCTGGAGGCCAGCTGGTGTTGGGACCGGTTGGCAGGGTGCAGCCTGGCACAGCTGCTGTACCACCCCTTCTCTGCTCAGCCCAGGAAGGAGTGAATGAGCACAAGGTGGATTTTGGTACAGTGGATGGGACTGAGGTGTTTGTGGCACCCAGGGCAGGGAGGCTCTTGAGTGTGGGGTGCTCTGCCCACCACAGCCTTGTGCCCTTCTTTACTGGGGCTGTCCTGGGTTCGGTTTGGGTTCATTGTCCCCAGCAGATGCTGGCCCGAGCATCTGGGAGGGGCCATGGGCAGGATGGACACCCGAGCCAGACAGTGGGAGAGCAGATCCCACACCTAGTTCTGCCCCTCTCTAAGGGGGGCTGGCCTGGGCCAGGGTCTCCTGGTTGCACTGGCTTCAGGAGGTGGCTCCAGCTCAAGGCTGCATTTGGGAAGGTGATGTCTGGGATACAGGTAGAGTCCCTCACTGGCTTTGTCTATCATATCATCAGGACTATGGTTAGTCCCCCAGAAGGGGGTTATGGTGCTGGGGGGGGCTGTGGGTGCTGAGCAGAGCCTAACCCAGGACAGAGGCTCCCTGTCGGTGGGAGAAGCTGCTCTGTTCAGTTCACCTGCAGCAAGTTTGTCACCTGAGCGTCCCGTGCACTTGCGTGGCCTTAACCAGACTTGTTCCCAAGTTTGCTGTGGCACTGGATTTTTTTTTTTTTTTTAATATGATGATTTAATTAGAGTGGAACGATTTTAACATTCTAAAGCAATAATTACCCTAAAGACAGAACATATAAATTGTGTTACAGTGCGGAGTCAACACAAGCAAACATGTTTTGCTCTTGGATTACAAATATAGTATCTGCCTGAAGCTTTTTTTTTTTTTTTCATTGCTGTTGTGTTAGAGCCAAAACTGGCTTTGCTGTTACCAAAACTGTGGTCTTTTCTTGACCTGTGGTGAACTTCTGATTCTGTCCTAATTCTGAGCAAGGAAGCTGAGGAGAGGAGGAGGGTTCCTGCTGTTCAGAGCGAGCAGTGTGAAGGCTGAGAAGAGCTGGAACGTGGTGCTGAGGCCCTAATAGCTCCCGTCAGCCACAGCTACACTTTTGGAATCATAAGACCAGAGGCTGTGCATGCACAGCACTACCCATCTCTCCTCCTGACAGCCTGGGAGAGGAGAAGGTGTGTGGAATTACCACAGCAGCACATTGAAGCCATGTCTGCAGCTGGCTGTGTAATGTGTTCTTCATGAACTCCAGGGTGCCAGACTTGCTGCTTTTCCTCAGACTTCCCTCCAGTGCAGCCCGTGGAAGCCTGTGCAGCTTCCCAGCAAGCCTTGGTGCAGCAGGGGTGAACAGTGCAGGAGCAGGAAAAAAGCTCCATCCACACTTCTGTGGGGCAGAAAATGCTTTTTAAGTGGCTATTTTCACAGCAAATATCTGCTTTCTTTAGCATCCCTCTTCCCTCCTCCCCCAGTCAAACCAAAATGTTTCGTAGCTCGGAGATGGGGGAGCAAGCGTGGGCTGGGTGGCTTTCTGCGGGTCCTTTTTGTGCCCTGGTGGGATTGTGGGGCTGTGAGACACATCTCGTGGTGCTGATGCTCTGCCAGCCTAGGAGCACAACCTATTCCAAGGGTGTCTCTGCCTGTCCTCTTCCCACCAGAGCCCTGTCAAGTGGTGTCTCTCCAGGAGCACGCACCGGGGCTGCACTCGAGGAGCTCTCGAGGCAATTGCAGGGGAGCTTTGTGTGGCCCTGCCACGGGAGGGTATTTGGGTGGAGAGTTGTGTTGTTTGGTTAACTTGGCAACACTGTAACTTACCCTGAAATCACAGATAAATTCTGTATGGAAGGTTATCCTGCACATAAATCATCATTAGCGCAGCTCATTTTTGTTTAGTGCCTACCTAACTGTGCTGTAGTCTAAAAATGTGTGTTTAGTGAAGTCAAGGGTTGCGGAGAAATTATAGGGTTTTCAAAAACCCATTTGCCTTGCTGGTGTTCACATCAAAATCAATCTTGCCTCTGGTCCTCAGCCTCGTCGCAGAGGCGCAGCACCACTGTCAGGGCTGAGGTGTTCCGTGTGGGCTGGAGCTGACTGGGAGCAAAGCAGCAGGGCTGCTGTCAGGGGCTGTGTCCGAGGCTGCACTTCACACCCAGTCTGTGATTTCAAACTCTATTGCTACTGATGCCTTTTGATATGTATTTGGTGGAGGGGAGCGATGGGAGGAGGATTGGAGGACTGCAGCTGAGCAGAATGATTTACAGACCCTTCTCCCTTTCCTGTAGGGAAGGAGGGAGAAACTCTTGCTACAAACCAGTTTTAAGAACTCAATGTGGTAAACACTGCTTTTAAATTTTTTTATTTATAAAGTGCTATCAGCAGGCTGGGTAATGTGAAGAGTCTCACAGGCATGTGCAAGGCTTTGATTTGATGTGGTGAGATTATGTGACTGAAGCTGCTTTGGTCACTGGTCTGGCTTTCGTGGCACAAAAATGGGGATTCATGGCCATGCCTTGTCAGAAGAGCAATGGTTTTGAGGCAGTAAGTGCTACTGGACTGGCAAGCCCAGGGCTGAGCTGCTGTGTGGTGCTTCAGTGTCCTGTCTTTGGTAGATTGTGTTGGAAAAAATCCAACTACAGCAATTCTTAAGGTCCAGGCATTTCAAAAGGGGCTGCTTTTCTCAGCAACCCTAACATAGATCCTCTGATGGCTGCAGGTACCTGGCTGTACTTGGTTAGTCATTGGCTGCCTGCAGAATCCATTCTCTGGAAAGCAAAACATAAAGCTTGCCAGAAGGATGGAACTGCAAAAAAAAAAATAAATTAAAAAATAGAGAGTTCTGAGAAGTTTTAGATATGGTTTTGAGCATGTTACTGATTGAACAGCAGCTCTTTAGTGAGTTGCAAAAATATCTAAGCCAATCTGTTTGGGGCGGTTCAGATAAGAGCTTAGTTTGACCTCAGCTGCCCTTCCTGTCCTCTCTTCTGCAGTGCCCAAGGCTGTTTCTAGGATTCTTAAACTCATCTTAGCAACTGTTTAGTGATGTGGGAAATAAAACGGCCGCAGCTTTCTCCTGGTTAAAGGTGGCCCTTCGCCCTGAAGATGTGTGTTCTCCTCTTCTGTGCCTCACAACACCTGCCACCCAGCATGGTGTCCTTTAAAATATCAGAGGTGTAGCTGTACACAAATTCCACTGCAGCCCATCTCAGGACGTGGGGGCTCTGGGGTCTCAGCAAGAGCCTCCTGGGAATTAAAGCCCCGGGCAGGATGCGTGGGTGCAGCGTTCCCTCCCAGCAGGGTGTGTGTGCTGGGGAGGGACGGGCTGAGGGGCAGAGGAGCCAGGACCTGGATAATTCAGCATTGTCTTCCTATCAATAGGCTCGTTCTGGGGGACATCCATCTCCTGTCACTGGGGAAAGCTGGGACAGCATCAACAGGGAGAGGTGAAAGGCATTGCTTTTGTGTTAGCCTTTCCCTGAGAGGGTTTGGGGACAGGAGGGAAGTTACTGAGGAGTGTTAACTGGCTGTTAGCATTTGTATTTGCTTTACCTGGATGCAGAATAAGCCAGGCTGGTGTCAAGTGAGGTACCTGGGACCTGGCAGCCCATGGGGCTGAGTGTGTTGGGCATGAGGCCACCCTGTCCTTGGTGTCACCTGTGGCGGGGCACAGGGCTGGTAGCTGCCTGAGACCTGCCACTTCCAGCCTGGGCTGCTGCCAGCTCCTGCCCAGCTCCCTCCCAGCGTGTGCATGGAGCCATCCACTGAGACAGCTCCAGCATGGAAGCTGTGGCCACTGGGCAGAAGGCTGGTGAGGAATTGGCCTTTTCATTTATGTTTTGTAGCTTTTGCCTGGGACAGGTTGACTCTCAGCGTGCGGCGGGATGATGTGATCGGAACGAGCGTTGTCCTGCCCTTGCCTGTCTGGGGGTGCTGTGGAACCTTTTCCCCTGTCGATCCCAAGATCTCCAAAGGTGTCCTGGCTTCTCCCCCACCCCTTGCCACCCTCTCTGGCTGTGACATGTGCCCAGACCTGTTACAGAGGGAAGTAGCTCCAGGCGTTATTCTCACCAAGTGGGGTGAGATTCTGTCTGAAATCATTTCATCCTTCCCCAGAGACTTGGCGTGAATTTTATCTAATCGCCATGGCAACAGATAAAAAAAGGTGTGAGCACATCTCCTTTTGCTGTGATAATTCAGATTTATATATTCAGATCAGATTGGAGTTAGAGATTTTAAAAGGAGCAGATGCAGCAGAAGGTGCGACTGCAAATAATGTGGCGAGAACGTTTGATGATCCTGCCCTTTAAGAGGGGAGAGAGCTTTCCTGCAGGTTTTTTGGAATATAATTATTCCATCAAATCCACTTTAACAAGGACTCATTACAGCCCCGATAATGCAGAGTCACGTTGGAGACGATCTCGCACACGCATGCACACACACACACCGAGGGAAGGGACGACAACAAGTCAATAAGATGCCTGTGCACAGCGTGGCACGAGAGCCCTGTCGGTGCCCCGTGGAGCAACGCTGGGCTGGGCGAGCCCAAGTCAGCCTGCCCTGGCCCACGGGCCACTGCACAGCTGGGGAGATGCTCTTGGGCAGCCTTTGGGGTGGATCCCAGGAGTCCTGTGCAGCCCAGTGCTTGTGACAGAAGTTTGGGGAGCTGTGGGTTTCCTGAGGCCCCTTACCTTGGTGTGTCTCTGGCCCTGTGGGGCTGTGTTTTGCAGCTCCAGGCCTTGTCAGGGATGAAGTGGTGCCTGAAACTGAGCTCGGGCCACCCTCTGAGCCAGAGAGGTTTGGTGCTTTTGCTGTGCTGTGGCAGCTTCTGCAGGACAGGAATGCTTTGTCTCAGAGCAGAGTGAGGGAGCCTCTGATTGCTTTCTCCACGGGGTACAGGAGGAAGCAAGGAAGGTTTTGGAGGAGGAAGGGTGCTGTTGATCTGACATGTGGCATCCCAGATCCCTCATGATTCCTTACCCTGCCTGACATGGTCTTGGGAGTCAGATTGAGCTCCGCAGAGGTGAGGGGGGTGCTGAGTGCCAGAGAGGCAGTGATGCTCTGAGTGCTAAATTGTGTTTTTGCAAGAAATGGTAAAGAAGTTGGGAACAAGAGGAGAGTGCTCAAGAAGAGAACGCCCAAGAAGTGGGTTTGAAGGAGGAGGGTTCGATTCAGCAGCTGTTTGCTGGCACATGCAGGTTCTCCACACTGCCCAAACCTTTTTGCTTTTATACCCCACTTCTAATTCTCATCTAATGGAGCGAAGACGGCGCCAGCTCTGCTCCTGCTACCCCACAGCCTCGCGGTTTGCACCTAGCCGGCCAGCAAAGCCCAGCCGTGTGGAAACCCTGCGGGTCAAAACTTCTTTTCAAGTTTTTCTTTCATGTTTTTGACCAGCTTAAGCCACCTGCTCCTGAGGCCTCGTGCCGGGCTGGAGAGGTCCCCGGCTCCGAGGTCACCGCCGCCGATGTGCGCACTGGGCGCGCTCGTGGCCAGCTCGCCCCGGGTGGGCAGGAGCAGGGTCGGGGTGCTCGCCCATGGGGAGGGTGGGGGTGGTGGCGGTGCGGGTGTGCATCTCCCCCTCCTCCCCGTGCACCCGCGCACACACACAGATGCAGAGACAATCACGGCCATTATTCCTGCCATGGTGACAGTGACAGTGGCAGAGATGCCAGCTTCCGAACACAGACGGCTTTATTTCATCTCCTCTGTTTTTCAAAGCCTCTTTCATTTTGTATGAGGAGACAGATGTGAAGGGCTGCAGGCTGATAAATTCTGCTGTCTTATGAAAAGAGAGGGTGGGTTTTTGTTGTGGTTGCTTCTCTTCCTCCCTTGCCAGTCCCCTCCCAGCAGCGCAGCGTCAGCCTCTCTCCGCAGAGGCTGCTTCTGGTGTGGGACGCTGTCTGACAGTCACCTTGCTGGGACAGGGAGGACTGAAGTCCCTGCCTGGACTTCCCAGGGGCGAGCAGGGCTGGGGTCTGTCTGGAGACCCTGGGGCTGCAGTGGTTGGCACCCTGTTAGCAGCAAACGAGCCCAGTGGTGCAGATGCTGCTGGGAAAGGCATCCGCAGTGCCTGGCCCCGGCGCGCTGAGACGCAGCCGCGCTGCACGTTCGCTGGGGAGGAGCTGATCTCAGCTGGCAGAACAAGGGCGAAGCCTTTGCCTGGGCTCACAGCCGGCCGTAAACCAACCCCCCAGGTCCCCCGAGCAGCTTTCCAGCCACTCCTCCCAAGGCCTGTAGCACTGCCAGGGGTCGTTGCGGCCAAAGTGCAGAACCCGGCACTTAGCCTTATAGAAACCCATGCCATTGTCCTTGGCCCATCTCTCCAGTCTGTCTCCATCTCCCCACAGAGCTCCCTACCCTTGAGTATATTGCTGCTTCCACCTGGCTTGGTGTCATCTGCAACCTCACTGTGGGTGCCTCCATCCCCTCATCCAGGTCATCATTAAAATATTAAACAGGACTGGTCCCAGTGGCGAGTCCTGGGGAACACCACTGGTGACCGACCACCAACTGGGTTTCACTCCATTTCCCACCACTCTACCCAGATTTTACCCAGCAAAGTGTTTGCACATCCAGGCCAGGAGCAGCCAACCTCGTCCTTGCAACTGCGCCGAGCTGCTGGGGTGGCCAGTCAGAGGTCTCTAGGGGCACTGTGGTTGTGGTCTGTGGCAGCAAGGAGCAGCTGCTGGGCACAGGGAGCTGGGCAGCCTGCACCCCTTGGGAGAGCTCGGCGAGCACCCGTGGGTGCTGTGCTGCCACTGCCTCAGCTGCCCACGTGGGCGCCCAGCCGTGCGGTGCGGGCTGGGGGCCCTGCACAGCCCCCTTCCTCCTCCTGCTCTGCTGACGAGAGTGCCAGTTTAAAAATAAATTGCTCCATCTTTAATTGCGGTTTAAATAACTGCTTCATTTTTATTTAAATGTGGCTCTGTAAGGCCACAATTAGGAGAACAATTAGGAGAAAATACAGGGCATTGCTCTGGTGCATGTGTTCAAGCATGTAATTAATTTTTTTTATTATACTGATGTTTGCCGAATCTGGAAAAAGATCTTATTGTTCCTCTTGATTTAGTCACGCACCAGATCCACAAATACACCAGCCATTTCAGGACTCCATTTCATAGCCATGCAGCCTCGGTGCTCCCGGGCTGGAGAGGGGCTCCTCAGATCACTCCCTGGTTCTGTTTGTGATGTGGCAGGATGAGCCATGGGCTGTGCACCCAGCATGGCCCTGAGGAGAGATGAGCTGCTCATGCCCAGCCCAGGCCTGCCTGGGGGCCACGGCACCTCTCCAGTGCCATGCCGGTGGGCACGGCTCGGGCTGGCGCGGTTGGATGTGTCCTGAGCCCATTCTGAAGGTTTTTGTGAGTCCCTGGTGCTGAGGCTGCTCCTGCAAACCCCTGAGCCTGTGCTGGGCGCTTGGCTGGGAGCTTGCTCGGGTGAGAGTTTGTGCTTTTAGTTGATGAATGGTATTAAAAGGCTAATAAATGTGTCAGGGGCACTGGGTGAAATCTCTACAAGGCTCTGAATGACCCAGGGACCTCTCTCACAAGCGAGCTGGCCATTCAGGAATATAAATCTCATTCAGAGTCGATAGGGATTAGGTTCCTAAGTGCCCGACAGAGCTAAAGTGCTTTCTGAAAATGTTGTTTGTTAGAGGGTTGCAGAGGAAGCTGCATGTGGTCTGGCGGGCTCTAAGCTTATCAGTCAAAGGTGCTTTACTTGGTGACAGAAGCCACTTGTGGTAAACAAGCTGCTGGCCCTTTGGACTCCTGACAATCTTTTAACCATTTATTAAAGCAGTTATGAACTCTTCTTGGAATTGAAATCTTAATAGCAAGCGTGGCAGAGATTTTTCACAGATGGCAGCACTGCCAAAAGCAGGCATTCAAGAAAACATTCATCAAAAACATTCATTTCTTTCAAAAAGAAATTGACGTTTATAGCGTAGACAAATTTGGGACTTATTTGCCTTGCCTTTCAGTTCCTGAATTTTTAGAGGTCACGTTTTTCTGCACCTTGGACGGTTAGAACTGGTGTTATTTTTAACTGGAAACTGAGATTCCTGTATAAGCACACAGAAAGGATGTGCAAATGGATGGGTAGAGCAGGACCCCATGCTCAGTAGTGGGAGAGGTGTGGGTCCTTTGGCTGGCTGTGCTCCCAGGGGTTCCATCCTTTCCATGCTCCTGTCCTCCTGCTCTACACCCTTCTGCCCTCTTCGGGCTCTGTGCCTGGTGCCCTCATCACTGACCACAGTCTGTCCCTGGTGCTGGTCTCTGCCAAAAGCTGTTTGTTGTGGGGCCACAGCTGTGTGGTGAACCCTGCCTGGGGAGATGATGGGTGCTGTGGTGGGCTGTCCTGGCAGGGTGCTATGGGTAGGTTATGGGTGCTGTGGTGGGCTGTCCTGGCAGGGTGCTATGGGTAGGTTATGGGTGCTGTGGTGGGCTGTCCTGGAAGGGTGCTATGGCTTGCCGTGGCTGTCCTGGTGATGGCAGGATTGGTATGGGTGCTGTGCTCTGTGGTGTGACAAGCAGAGGTGGAGAGTGACTCTGGACCACATCTGGCCCTGCCCAGACACCCATGGCCCTGGCTGTTCAGCAAGGACTGGTCTGCTCTCCTGTCTTAAAATGCCAGAAATTCCCTTAAGAGGGAGCAATTCATTGGCAGCTCATCTCCATTTCATCTGAAGGCTGCGCCACGCTGGGTTTCAGCCTTGTTATGTTTTCTCTGGAGCAATACCTTTTATTTCTGCAGTGTTTAATATTCCTTCCCAGAGCCTCCATTGCCTGTTCTGGGTCTTTCCACAAAGAACGTCTCCGAAACCTTAAATTGTCGTGGCCGAGCTGTACCTGTTGTTTGCATGTCAGCACCAGCCTGTTCCCTGCCTGCTGGGCTGCTGGCACCACTCCCAGTGCCTGCTGTCCCCTCCATCCTGGGCACCCCCAGTGCAGGTGCCCACTGCAGGCAGCGCCCAGCTTGGGCTCGTGCAAGAGATGTTTCTCTTGCCTAAGCCAGCCAGGTGCTCTGTGCTGGGCTGTAAAAGCCACCTCAGCTCTGGGCAAGCAACCACCCGGGCAGGGAGCGGCTGCGCAGCTGCCACTGGGCACTCCCTTCCCCGGATGGACTGTGGGGCAGCCTGTGGCCAGCAGGCTTGTGGCTGCCTTGGAAAAATGGTCAAATCCTCTCGTTCTGCTTGAACTCAGGGTCTGGTATTGATCCCTCGTGCAGCAGTTCAACTCTTGGGTCCTGGGGAAGCTGGCAGATGGAATGGCCTGACTTGGGCTGGCAGCACTGAGCCCTTCCGTGTGTTGGCTGAGGGGAAACGTGGTTCTTTGTTCACACGTGGCTGGGGAATTTTGATGGCAGCTGAAGTGAGGAGCTCCATGCTAGTTACCACTCTGCCTTCGCCTGCTTCAGACCCTGACTGATTACTTGTAGCTGCTTCTCCCTGCAAACCAGCTCTCATTTGCATCTCGGAGGAGCAGTGTGCTGCAGGCAGCGAACGCTGGTGACACTGGAGACGCTGCTGGGGTGTCATTCAGTGTCCGTTCGACTCACAGTGTTACACACTGAACTTAATGGTGCCACATCCTCAACGGGGGCTGGAGTTGTGGCACTTTGTTTAATGCTGCAGCTCCCCAAACGCATCCTGAGCCCACAGAAGCGTTTACTGTTCTGCATCTTGTTTGCCACACTTACATGGATCCCAGCAGGAGGGCTGCACAAAGGTGTGGGTGTTGACAAGGAGCTGGACCTGTGGCTGGGGGAGCTGGGCAGGGGCAGAGCCTGGCTGCTGCTCACACCGGTGGGGGTGTGAGGTGTGTAGCTCTATCCAGGGAGATGGTTGTGGCTTCTCCAGGTGAAGCTTCTCTGCTTCTTGGCCTCCTTCCACCTGCTTAGTGCTGCTCCCCGTGCTCAGCTATTGTATAATCGATCAGACCTCCTGGCACGACCCATTGTTTAAACAAGAGCTATGGCTATTGCATACAATATGTGTACAACACGCGCGTGACGGTGTCAGGAATTAGCTTCATAATCATCATCATGATCTTTCTTGGCAGAGTTCTGGCATAACCTGTCGTGTCTTATCTAGCAATTGTGTGTGAGTTATAGTTACCTCTGTCCTGGCTCTCTGGAGGAGATCAATGGCAGGCAGGGTTTTACAAGGCCCGTGTCAGGATTCCTCCTGTCATCAGCAGAGCTTGCAGCAGCCTCTTGTCTCCTCCGGTGGTCAAGAGGCCAAGGGCACCAGGTCCACTTTGCAGCTGTATAACACGTGTGTGAGGCTTGGTGGGGCATCTCCTGTGTGAGAGCTGGGGAAGGACCCAAACTGTGGAACAGAGATGGGGTTGCCTCTGTGTCAGCCACCCGAGGGCAGGATGAAATTAGGTCTTCGTGCCAAAGGGAGCTGCTTAAACAGCACAGGCGTGGGGAGCTTCAGCAGTTCTCTGGGAATGCTCTTCGTTTTGGTTTTTCTGGGGTTTGTTTGTTTTTTGTGGGGGTTGTTTGTTTCCTTAGCAAGGAAAGTGTATCAAAGAGCGTGGCTGTAGGAAGGGTGTGCCCATAAGGAGCTTATGGAAAAAGCCTGACCTCTGTAATTTGCAGTTCTGGTGTTGACATGGTCTTCCCTCCTTGGCTGGCTGGTACATTGGTCCTGGTGCCTGGCAAGGCACCTTCTGTACCTCGAGCACAGTGGATCTGATTTTTTATCCGAGTCTCACTTCCAGAAGCTGTTAAAACATACATGCATTTCTCTTTCCTGCAGGGAAGTGTTATTTGGGGATTATATTTTTGTTCTAGTTGAAACCAGATTTTACCAAACACCCCTTTCCACCACGTTGGCAAGAGCACCTTGCAACGCCAGCATCCTGTGAGACATGAATGGCTGAATTTCTTCTTTATTTCTACTTATATATACACAATGTATGATACAAAGAGGCTAAAAATGATGAATTGCAGCTAATGCCACTGTGCGATGGAGATAAGACCGTAATTATTTGTTTGGGCAGCTTAAATCAACACCGAAAGCCTGATGGGAAACAAAGGGATCATTTACATCCCTGCGTGTGGGTCTCGTGGGCTGGGTGGCCGAGCGTGATCTCCTCTCACAGGCTGGTGTGGCAGCTGTGTTTGTGTGGGGTTGCAGCGGGTTGTGCTGGTGTCACACCTCGCCTGCTGCCCTCCCAGCGTGCCAGGGCTCGTGTAAGGTGGGGAGAGCTGCACCTTTCCCTTCTCTCTGCAGCTTGGAGCCTCTGTGCTGCCTCAGCCTGGGCACGGTGCTGCTGTCATGACATGCTGCAGGTTGGACCACAGCCCCAGCTCCGAGGTGGTGGTCGGGTCTCCAGCCTGTCCCAGCTGGTTAGGACACAAAAGGGTTGAGCTGGAGCTGTCTCTGCTCCAGATGCACCTGAACCCACGCAGAGGTGGTCAGTTTTTATGTTCCTTTATGTTTGTTTTGCTTCAGTTTAATTAAGTGACCTGTGAAAGCCTGTTGAGCTCTGACCTCTCTGGCAGGCACCGTAAATCAGCTCCCACTGCTGTGGGCACAGTCCTGGCTCCTTGAGCTGCTCAGTTGCCCCTCTCAGGGCAGGCAGAGCCCCCCAGGCAGCAGCACAGTCCTGCCCCTGGTTTTTATCACCATGTCTCTTGGAGCTGGTCTCTGCACTGGGGCCTGCACCTGCTTAGGCATCTTCCATACTTGTCAGGGAATGCTTCTCGCTGCTGCTCCTCTGCCTCTCCTGGTTCTTCCCCTCTGCCCTCCGGGTCTGTGCCCTGGCTGCTCCTGTGCCATTACATCTGCAAGCTCTTGTTTCACGGTGTCCCCAAAGGCACATCATTTCCTTGGATGGGAGATTTGGAAGCCCTGACCTCCCTTCTGCTCTGCCCAATCTCGTGTTTCTGGCTTCCTCATGCTTGGGTCTAGTCTGCTCTTTTTTTCCTTCCTTTTTTTTTTGGTAAAACATCCTTCCAGATAACATCTCTGCTCAGCTATCAGCACTCGGAAGGTTATCTGTGTTGGTTTCCAGTTGAAAGCAAGAGGTGTTGGGTCCAGCAGCTTCATCCTCTGTAATTAGACCGCCTGAATTGTTCCCAGGGAGGAGAGATGGGCTCATAGAGGTATCAGGGCTCTCCTGGATCACTGGGGAGAGCCAATGCTGCTGGGCACTGGGGTATGATGCCATCATCTCTTGCTGGCACTGACAGTGCACCTTCTCTGGCAGAGCAGTTGGGCCCTCCTGAGCTGCTCCAGCACCAGCAGCAGTGCCACAGAGCTTCTGGAGCTGGTAGCTGAGCCACTTTTTACTGCCCTCCCTCTGCAAGAGCCATTTCAGAGCTCACTGTGCTTTTCTTTCTCCCTATAGACAGGGACTTGGTTCCTGTGACTTAAGTCACTTGCTGGGTTTCTCTTGTTCAAGCAAAATCCATTTGGTTGAAATCTGGAAAAAACCAACTTGTGCCTTATTTGGAAGGTGTTCCTTTTAATCCCACTTTCATCGTGACAGTTTTTCCCAAAGGGAAGTGTTTTAGGGAAGGGAGGAGAGACTGGTGACTAAGGGTCAGCTCGGAGGATCTGTGTGGATCACTGTA
>JAOEGS010006106.1:0-69455 GCA_025447755.1 Corythornis vintsioides | reverse complement strand
TTGGTCACCGTGTGGTTTATGGAGCCGGCAGAGCGGCTGTGACCGCGTGTGGGGCTGAGCGCCCGCCTCGCGTCTGCTCCGCTGAGCTAATATTTGCAGGCGGGAGGAGATAATCGCTGCTGATACAGGTATTCACCTGTTCAGGGCTGCTTCTGCCTCCCTGCCCACCCGGCTGAGCCGGGGCCCACGGGGAGAGCGGGCTCAGCCACGGATTGGGAATCTCAGGACAGCCTCACGTGGGTTTTTTCAGTGTCTGTGTTTTCCACATGGTTCTTCCTTTTTCACCCCCAGTCTCTCACACAGTGCCCTGTGGTGCTGCTGAGAGGTGTTATATCCCCTGGCAGCAGTGCTGTGGTCCCGTGTACTCCACCCTGGCTGGCTCCACCTGTGGAGGAAAAGCCTGATGGCATGGACCCTGCCCCGAAGCAGTGCTGTCACCTGTGGGTGACTCTGCAGTGTTGCGTGGAGCGGGAGAAGTGATGCTGTGTCTGGTCGAGAGCCAAAGGGTTTGTGGGGATTAGGAAGAGGCAAAAGCCCGTTGCCCAGGTCACTGCTGTGAGAGCCTTTGGCTTTGCTGGGTGCTAGGGCTGCCCAGAGCACCCTGCTTCGTCCACCCGAGCAGCCAGGGATGATATACTGGGTCTGAAGGGGACAAATGAGTGCTGCCGTGGAGAAAGATGCCCTATTAATACCCGTGAGCCTTCAGGATGCAGACAGGCCATGGTAGGCGTGTCCTGAGCTGAGTAATGGGATTTGGTTGAACCCATCCCTTCAAGCTAATGCGAGGGTGTCTTAGAGCAGCTTCCTTATCTGTGTGAGCTTCCTGACCACCCCAATCCCACCTATATGTGGGTGGGAGAGCTCTCCAAGTGGTGGGCTGCTGGCTGGGCAGCTGGGTGGCTGTGGCCTGGCGGCTCTCGGGGGCTCATGGCTCACACGTGCAGCTGCTGCCAGGATGCTGGACAATAAAGTAGCCACTCTGGGCTGATTGGGCTAATCCGTGCTGCAGACCAGGACCTGCTTGCATTAGTTTTCCCTGATCAAATTAGATTGCCAGACGACAGATCCTATTAAAGGAGGGGAGACCTCCAGCGTGGCATGTCCTGCTGGTCCCGGGTTGCTGGCCATCGCTGCTCCTGGAAGGGGTGATGCCTTTGCCCTTGTCCCTTAGCATGGCAGGGACTGTCCCCGGAGGGCACACAGCTCTGACCCTGCCTGGCACCATGGCAGAGCTGGTGTCCTTGTGAGGCAGAGCTGCCATCTCTTGCAGGTGCATCGTTCCACATGACCCTCACACAAAGCATCCTCCCCGAGCTGGCGCCAGGCCTGTATTAATTTAATTTCATTTTTCACTCTCCGTTCTCTTGGGCAGGGCGGCCCCAGCTGTGAGCGTTGGCACGGGGCTCGTGTGCCGTGTGCTCCGAATAGCAGATCGCACTGCCCGCGATCCGGCTGGGCCTTCGGGGAGCCAGCAACAGCTTTTGACTAGAAATGCACATAATGGGGTTTGGGTCTCCGTGGAATATATTTCTTATGGAGATGATTGATCAGTCTAGCGATGAGCTGCTATTGATTGGCATTATGTGACTTTGGGATGGCTGGTCTTCAGCCGGCCCCTAATCCATCGGTAATTGCTTCCTCCTGCCCTCGGATCCATGGAAGGCCATGAAAAGGTGTTTGTGGGGCTGGGGGTGCAAGCAGCTGTTTCTGGTGATAAGAGCACGAGTGCCACCGACTTCGCCAAGGGCTGTGGGCTGCTCTGGTCGCTCCCAGGTTGTTCATGTACCTGTAACAGTAGCTGGGAGCAGGGCTGGAGGAGGGTGGCACCTGTTGGGTTGGTTTGAGGCTGTTGAGGCAGAGCTGTGTCTGCAGTGTGGATTTGGGGGTCAAAGGGGAAAGTCTTAGGTGTGAGGGACACCCAGTCCCTGTGAACCAGCTCCCAGTTGTGGCTGTACAAGAGTTGAGGGTCTGGGATCAGCTGGTTTTACATGTGAACTTCTGGAAGCTGATCCCTTCTCCTTTGAAGCTGTAATTTCATCCCAGTGCTGGGCATGAGATTCGTTTTATGCAGCTGAAAGTTTTTCTCAATGATTGAAGAAAGAGGCAGTGCCAGGGCAAGACAGAATTCCTGGCCAGCATAATTAATAGTAATTTCACTGCCCTGATTATTGATTCATCGTGGAGGTACCTCCTCCAGGAGGATTTCCACTGAGACTCCCAGGGACACCTGGAGCTGGTGCTGCCGATGCCATGGTGCCAAGTAGCCAGGCCGGGTCAGTACTGGGGATTTGTGGTGAGATGTCTCTGGCTTCACCAGAATGTTGGTGCTCCGAGTAGTTCTGTGTGGCAATAAATGTTTCAGTTGCACTATAAATAATGGAGCAAGTAAAGATGTTGTGTAAGTGGTGCTCTGGGTTTTGCCAGAAGGTAGGCAGTTTGTTGTGGGTTTTTTGTTTTGTTTTGTGAGTTTGGGGTTTTTTTGTGTGCTTGTCTTTTACCTTCCCTCCTGCCTTTTTTTTTTTACCTTGAGTCCAACACAGAAAAGCTTCACATGGGAGACTTGAGGAAAAGAGATTACACTGTTGAAACTGAGCAAATAATTTCTAAGTTGGTGTACTTTGTGGTGCTGAGTCTGGCAGTGCTGCTCCCCTCTGGACAGGGCAGCCTTCAAGAGGTGCCCTGAGCCCCTGTCCTGCAGCAGGTCCCCTCTTGCTCTGTAGAGCTTCCTCGTGCCTCTTGTGTTGGTGGTTGTGGAGTGACTTGGGAGGGCTGGTGAGGCTGCTAGGAGCACCCTGGGAGGGCTGCAGTGACTGGGCTCTCTGGGGAGGTGTGCTTGGGCAAAGGGAACTGCCACAGACTGCGGAGGATATCAGCTTTACCTTCTGAAAGTGTTAAAACCATAAAGCTGTTTGTTAATCCTTCCTAAAGGGAAGGAGGGGAGGGAGCAGCACTGAGGCTTGCAAGCCCATGGGTTGCAGTGCAGTTGAGGCTCAGAGGCTGCCCTGGCAGGTTGGTGTGGGCAGAGCCTGGCTCTGGCAGTGTCCACATGGGGGCTGGTGTGGCAGCAGGACCCCTGCATCTGAGTGCCATGAGCTGGGTGAAGGGGGCTGGCAGAGCTGGCACTGCCCTGCCTGAACTTGCAGCTCCCAACCCCCGGAATGGTGTGTGCACATGAGGGTGTCCATTGTGTCTGTGGGGGTGTGGGTCTGCTGACCAGTAGCTCCCAGTATTGTCCTCTGCCTGGGGCAGGACAGTGGCTGTACATGGGTTTCCATTGTGCCTGCTCTGCTTGGCTCCCAGTTCCAGGTAGGGCCTCTGAGTGTGACTGGAATACACACATTTAAAAGTAATTACCCCCAAGAAAACGATACTGGGTGATTGTGACTGGCAATTCTCTGTTGCTGGAGCCAGAAACCCCAGCTGCCAGTGAGCAGGGGCTGGGTGTGCTCAGAATGCAGGATGACTGGGACTGAGCATTGCAAGGAAACCAGGAGGGACTTTATTTGCTTTACCTGAAGAGAGCTAGCAAACTCCATCTGAGCTTTTATTTATAATTCACCTGCCCCTTTATTTCTTACTATGTATGAGCATTGAGAGCAGTCCTGGGTGCCGTGGGGATGGTTCTCTGCCCCACAATATCTGGGTGACCACTCTGGCTCTCTGTGACACGCTGAACAGCATCCAACCTGCCAGAGATGTTGGATGTGCCACTGGGCAGGAGGTGGCTGGAGGTGAAGGATGCTCAGGGCAGCTGGGAGGAACTGTGGGTTTCAAAGGCACCTGGCTGGGCAGAGGTGTTCCCAGCAGCTCCTGCTGCTCCTTCTGGGGCTGGCAGCAGGTTGTTCTCCCCTCTTCTGGGGTCCAGCAGCCCCATGTTCAGTGGGGGAGTGGATTAGGAAGGGGCTTTACTTCTTTTGTAGCCAAGTGCTTTTAAGTACTCCTGTGTTGTTGTGCATCCTGCTGAGAATAAGCCAAATGTTCAGACAGCTGGCCAGACCCTGGATTGGGTGGGATTTATCTGTAGGTGTTGCAAACAAGACCTTAATTGATTTATCTGGACACATGACTTTTAATTTTATGGTGGAGTTCAGAGCGTTGCCCCTAATCCAAGGGAAGGGCAGAGAAGGGAGGTGATGTGGTGTCTACACATGCAGAGATGCAAGGGATTCAGGTTTGGATGGGGCTGTGTATGGCAGGGACACCCCAAATGCTCTGTTCCTCAGAGGCTCCCGCCTTGCAAATGTGGAGCTGTCCAGACAAATGAACCCCGAGTGGCTGGTGAGACTCTTGGGCTTGTCCACTGCTGGGTGCTTGGGAGTCTGTGGACTGAGATGTGTGTGGCTTTGGCTCCTCGGTGGATGCCAAGAGGCGGAGGTGGTGGCACTGCCTCCCTGCTTCTGCTCCAGAGTGGGGGGAGAGGAGGGGAAGCACCGAGGGGACCTTTTCCCGTGCGTGGCAGAAGGCATGAATATTTCACAGCTCTCCGCAGGCCTGGCGGGAGCCGATGGATGTGGTTCTAATTTCACTTGACAGGTGCCACGCTCCTGGTGCCTCCCACCGCCCCTTCCCGAAATGCAGGTCCCTGGGAAGGGGTGACTTTGTGTGCCTGGGCATCCCCCGGTGATGGGTTGGGCTTCTCCCAGTGCCCAGCAGAGGGGCTGCTTGCTGGTGATGCTCGGGCTGTTCGAGGGCACCCGAGAGGCGGAGGGCAGGAGTTTGGCTGTGCAGGAGGGAGGCTCGTGGAGCGAGCTCTGCAGGGAAGCGCATTTCCCCCAAGCACCGACACATCCAAACTGGACGCAGCATCCTCAGCGGCTGCCACATCCCATCCCGGCACCGCTGCCGCTCTTCCCGGCGCATCCCCGGGCCCAGGGCGCGGGGTGCCGGCCCCGCTGCGGGCAGGAGGCAGGCTGGGGGGGCTCGGCAGCCGAAGACGGCCGCGGTCCCGCTTCAGTCTGGCCTCCATCACTTCCTGTAGGAAATCACTTCACTTACCCAGATGCGAGTGTACAGACGCGCTGCCCGCGGGCTGCCCTCCTCTCCCCCGCCAAGCCCGAGTCTCTTACGCAAATCGCTTTTCACGCTTCCTTAATTGAAACTGTCAGATGGGCTTTACCTTTTTTTTTTTTCTTTTTTTTTTTTTTTTTCCCGGTGATACAGACATATTAATTCCACCATGGATATCCCGGCAGCTAGGAGAGATCAATAAAATGAGGTTGCATCTGTGACATATATATTACAGGAGAGGCACCAGCGATATTTCATCGGGGGAGCCCAGCCAAGTACACACGTGCAGAGCCCTGTAGAGCACGTTCAGCTCTGTGAAGGGCAGCTACTGACTGGCTTTGGTGGCATGGCTCTGCCGTGCCCCAGTGCAGCTGGCGTGGCATAGGGAGGGGGTGAGGAGCAGCTCTCCTTGGTCTCCCCTTTGCTTGTGTTTCTCCACATCTCCCAGCCATGGGACCCCAGTCCTGTGATGCAGGTTGTTTCTTGGTGTGCCCCGAGTTGAAGGATGCCAGGGCTGGTGGGCAATGTGGTGGGGCTGGGGGTGCTGCCTCCTGCTGTTTCCCGCCCCCCACTCCCATCCCTCCAGAAATCCCCACAGCGGGGATTTGCGCTTTGATTATTTTCAAATACCGGTTTGTGTAAAATTTGATTTGAGGAAACATTTTTCTCCCACATGCTGTAGGATTGAGGGCGTGTAATCCCTCCTAAATCGCCTGGACGAGGTTTGTATTGCAATGCCAGTATCAGAGCTAACAAAAGGGGATTAGACGGGAAAATTCTGCGTGAAAACCTGCCGCTCTTTGAGGGCTTTTAGTACAAAGAAGATAAGATAGGTAGAGCAGAGCCATTTTTAACCCAGTTTTTAATGCACTCAGTGCCTCTCCTTTCTGAGGCAAAGTAGAGGGGAGATGGCAATCGTTTTAACCCTCTCCCCTCCTCTGATGCTGAGGTGCAGGGGGAGTGCTCTTAGAGGTGTGGGACAGAAAGGAGGTATGCCCAGCTCCATGCTGCCCAGCCTGTGAGCAAAGCACCTTCCTGGCTCACTTGCCAAAGCTCGGCAGGAAGGCTACATGTCCTGAGAAGAGGTGTCCCACTGTCTTGATGTCCTGCTGCCTGTCAGATGGCCGTCAGTCAGGAGGTGGCATCGTGACAGAGACAGCTGTCAACCTTCGCGGGCGCATCGCAGCCTGCAAATATATTACAGGAGCTCAGCAAGTGCCAAGGCGCATCAGGCCAGGGGAAGAGATGCTCCAGAGGGAGATGAAAGGATCCCTTCAGTGGAATTCATGTGGAATAAGCTTTCCACAGGAGATATTTCCTCCTAATCCTCCTTAGCGCTCAGCTGATGCCTTGAAGCATCAGGGGTTTATATGCCTTTTAAAAATTCATTCTCTGCATGGGAAGAGGTGTGTTTGTTGTGTTCTTGGCCACTGTGCCCCAGAGTGGGGCTGCCCCTCGGACCCGCCACGTGTCCTGCTGCAGTGACCCACACACCAGGCAAAAACAGCCTCCCTTTTCAGTTGGTCTTAAATGTGCTTCCCTGGTCAGGTGTTGGGGTGAGCTGTGTCACGCTGACCGTAGGGTTTTGAGGGTGGGTCTGTTGGGGGCAAGTGGAAGGGCCTTGTGGGCAACCAACAGCGCTGGCTTCTGGGATGGGAAAACACCCTCTCTGTGGCCTTGGCCCCCATCCATCTGCCCCTGCTAATTGCAGCTGGACTTAAAGCATAATATTCCACTTATCTGGTCAAGGGATCCACGTTCGTTATTAGAATTGATTATCACTAAAACCCGTCTGATACCCAGATTTACAGCGTGGCTGGAGAGCCAGGCAGTCTCCAGCCCCGAGCAGCCAGGACCTGGCACCCTTTTCCAGCCAGAGCTGCCTCTCCATAGGCATTTGGCTGAGGAGGGAAGGTAAACGCTCGGCCCCCGGAGCTGCTCTGCCCTCAGGGTCTCGCTCGCTGGCTGTACCGCGGCCCTGGCACTGCAGAGTGTTTTACTGCGGCGGTTTATGGTCCCGGACAGGGTGAGGACAATGAAGTTGCAAGAGCTGCCAGGTGCCAGGTTGTTTTTATTCCACCATCTGTGCTTGAGAGGTGGTAGATGCCTGTGCGCTTGGCCCTGTGGCGGGATGAGATCCTGCAGATGTTCTCGCGCGCCGGCTGCCTTCGGTGTCGAGTGGAGCGCCGAGAGAACCGTCATCAATCTGCTGCGTGTTAATAGTCACCAGCAGGTTGGACTCTGCACGGAGCTTTCCTCCTGTGGATGGGGCCGTGTCCTCCTCCGCCACTGGAAAATCCCACGTGGCTCACAGGGGGTGCTCCCCGTGCTGTGGGTGCCCAGCGGGTGGAGGTGTTGCTTGGCACGTCTCCCTGGCACCCAGCACAGGGCCATAAGGAAGAGTGTGCAATCCCATCAAGGATGTCGTGGCCCAAGAGTTTCCATAAGCACCTGTGGGAGGCAGAGGGGTGGCTTCTGCAGCACGAGGTCTGTGTAAGAGGGGTGGGAGGAAGAGAGGAGCCCCTGCGCCTTCGCAACAGCTCGAGGGCTGCGTGATAAACAACTTGACAAAGTGTTAAAATCCTGAAGGCGGGGCGGGCAGGGGAAGGGAGGTCATAATTGCAGGGGAAAATAATGAACTGTGCTCTTCTTGGAATGTGCAGCGGTCTAACAAGAATCAGAAAATTAATTATCTTCTGTAATTAGTGTAATGACCTACACTATTAGAGGTTATTTACCTCAGGAGTAAGACTTACCCTTTTGAATGTCAGGCTGTGCTGTTGGAATGCAAAGCTGGGGCACGGTGAGGGTCTGGAGTCAGGGCACTGGCCACCTCTGCTCAGCAAGCCCAGGGTGCTGGGGACTGACCCTTCTGGGTGCTCCCTGCACAGGGCATGGGTCCCACAGCAGTGCTCCTTCACCCTGGCTTGACATTCCCGACCTCATGTTGCTTCACTTGGGCTCGGGTGCTGGCTCTGCAGCTTCATGGGGACTGGCCATATCAGAGCCTGTCTTGGGTGGCATTTGCCATTCTGGATCTTGTGACCTCCCTGCCAAATGGTGCTTATCTCCCTCCGGGGTTCTGGAGACATTCAGTCTTTGCCATTGCCCTGGATGGGCAGTGGCTTCTCTCCGGAGAGGCCCTTTCCCTGCCGGAGGCTCACGCCAGCTGCGCGTGCTGGGTTCAAAATGGAGACATTAGCCTGCTATTGTTCCTCAGCCCTGAGCCTTCATGGCTGGAAAACCATCCCTTTCTGGGGCCGGGATGCATGAAATAGGCGCAATAAGCCGCGTGTCGCCGGCACGGCGCACAGGGAGCAAGGTGCAGTGCACAGCCCCTGGCAGTGGCACCCAGGGCTTGCCAGGGACCTTGCTTTGACACAGCTTGTGCTTCCCCACATGAAGCAGAGGAGGAAACACCCCGTGAAGGGAACGTTTGGTAGCTCTGGTCGGTCCGAGGGTGTTTTAGCCAGTGTGGGTATGTGCAGGGGCCGGTGTTCTCTGGATCGCCCTTCTGATTCTTCTGCTCACGCTGCTGCTCTGACACTTGCTGGCCAGGCTCTGGGCCCCAGTGCCACATGGGGGTTGGCTGTAGATGTCCCAGGAGGAAGGCAGCATGATCAGGCTCCCTGGTGCCGTCTGCCAGGGAGCAGATGGGCACTGGTGGCAGAAAGGGTAGGATTGGGATAAAGTTCTCTGCGTGGCGAGGGTAACCTGAGAATAACTTGACATTTTAGAGAGAAGGATCATGACTCTTGCATTATTAAAGCAGCAGTGATAAAATGCCTTACCTGTCACTGAGAATCTCCATCAATAATTTAGTTTGGCACCTGGTGATGAAAATGAAATAAGCACTGTCCCCGTACTCCCTCCCCAGGACCAGCTGCGTCCACCGCGACACCCGATGCGATGCCCTCCCTGGTCCCCAGTCTTCGTGTGCCAGGAGAGGCTGGGCCACCTCCCTCGGGGCTGCCAGGCCAAGTTCTCCAGGGCCACCCCAGGGGCTGGGTCTGTGTGGTACCCAGGCGGGGCTGCGGCTGCAACAGCTGAGCGTCTGTTGTAACCTCACTGTGCAAATGGAACAGAGCGGGGCTCTTGAAACCGAGCGTGTGTTCCTTCCAACAGACCCTTAATGTAATTTGAATGTACAATCGAGGGTTTTTATAGCTTAATATTCCAGTGTTTGTGGTGCATCCTGGAATTTAAGTGTCTTAAACGTAATTATTGTTAATTGCTCACACGATTCTATAAACTCATCCAATTAAAAAAAAGTTATTAACTTTATAAAATATCACAGGCATCCCACAGTGCAATATATTTGCAGGAAATAACAACTCGAGCAGGCAGAGCTGAAATGCAACAAGGTGTCTCATATTCCTCCCTCTCTTCTCCCCTCTCCTCCAAGCAGTTTGGAAAGGTGTTGTCCCCTTAGCTCAGGAGACCCTTTGTGACCCAGGCTTGGTTTTTGGGTGGGGGTGTGAGCGGGAGGCTGTGGCCAGCAGGACACTGAGAGGTACCTGATGGTTTGGGAAGTAGCTTCTGATTTGCTCTGGAACCAAGTGAGAACCTGTGTTAGATTGTATTTAGATGATATGATCCTGCCTGGCAGGGGGGTTGAACTCAAAGATCTCCAAGGTCCCTTTCAACCCCTAATACTCTGTGATTCTGTGAACCTCACCCCTTGTTTTTTTCTGAAACCACCTCTGGTAGCACCCAGTGATGTTGGGGGACTTCCTGAAACGGGGCATGAAAGGAGCAGAAGACTGGAGAAGGTGAGGACCCGAGTGGGTGCTCCTCCCTGCTGGGTTTACCCCACACCCTCCCACTCCCCGAGCTGGGGGCCAGTTGCAGCCAGCCAGGGATGATGATTATAATCTTACAGTGTAGTGCCAGAATTTATAACCAGGGATTTATCACCCCCTGATTGCTCTGTGCTGCCATTTAACTCATGCCCTGGAAGAGTTATTTAATGCACAGCGAGCAGAGTTGTGCTAATGCTGCTGTATGCACATATATCTTCTCCAGCCTCCTCCTCTTTTTTCTTTTTTTCCTATTGGCATTAAAATCCTGGGTGCCAGTTTGTGTGGACACACTCAGGCAGGCACGGTAGGATTTTGGTTGGAGATGCCTGGCTTTGGAAAGTTTTCTTCCTCAGGTGCCTGCTGCCTCTCACGTTGGCTTTGCCTGAAACCTGGCTCGGGTGTGAGCTAATGGAATCCCCTTAGGGAGGAGAGGAAGCAGGGGGAAGGGGGTTACTGGGCAGGGTCTGCCTGCTCCTGGTTCCTTCTGAACTGGATTAAAAGGCTGTCTCTTCCCATTTCCATCTTACTGCTTTTCCAGTAGAGGAACAAATGGTCTGTAGGAAGGAAAAGGGATGGGGAGAAAGGAAACTTTTTCTCAAATGAAGACAAAATTGAATTCAGTTCGTGACCAAAATGAGAAATTACCACAAAAGCTTCATTTTGGTGAAGAAGTATTTCCTCTGGGATTGCTTCTGTACAGAAGCCTCGGTAAGAAGCTATTACAGCTGGTCAAATGCTTTCTCTGAAAGCTATTTGTGGTATCTGCCTTCTCAGTCTCTATCTGCATCCCTCACTGGAACTGCTCCCCACCCTGCCTGTGGGGGTTTCAGCCGGGGCAGGAACAGCAGCCTCCAGCCAGGGTGGTTTGAGCAGCTGACACAGGAATTGGTGGCAATTAATCCATCCTTTAAACAGCAGGATTTTGCAGGTAGATTTTTCCATCTGAAGTCACTGGTGATATAGTGGCTTCTGGGACAGTGACGGGCTGATGGAGAGCACGCGTGGAGCACCATTTGTCAAATTAATGAGGCATTATAAATTATATCCACAATTTTCTCTCCCATTTCCCACCACCCCTTCCTGTCCCTGGCAGGGAGATGAGGCCGTGTGGAGCTGCTGCCGGGGTTCCTTGGGGCTGGGGGTCTCCAGCCTGCCACCCAACTGGGCACAGGGCACAGGCACAGCCCTGTCAGGAGGATAACCAGTGCAGGCAGTTCCCCGTCTGAGCTGGGAAACTTGATGTAACTAGTATTGATCTCTCTATTACCTCTATGAAGGGCAGCTTCATTTTTCAAGCAAAACAATCTTTGTATCTGAAATACAGAAATTGATTTTGAAGCGGGGGCTGCTGGCATTGGCAGGGAGGGGGCGGAGAGCGGCGGGGGGGATGAGGATGAGCTGCAGAATGAGAAGAGTCTTTCCAAAGTCAGGCTTGCCTGGTCACATCACCTGCAATCCAGCATGGAAATATGGTGTTTGAAAGTCAGCAAATGAACTTTGAGGGTCTTGTCTTTTCCCTGTAGGAGGTGAGGTGGTTGGTGGGAGGGTTGGGAGGAGCCTTAGCCCTGGCAGGGAGGTTTCAAGCAGCTCCTGTCCAGGCAGCTCCTTGCTCCAGTAGTGGCACTGGTGTGTTGTGCTGTAGCGTGGCACCGGGAACTGGGATGGACTGGGATGGGGTCTGGGAGCAGCCAGGGCTCAGGCACCATGGGGAGCTCACCCACGCCAGCTCCACCAACGGCTTGGAGCTGAACTAGGCACGCAGCTTCGTTTTAGGATTGTTAGAGTCCTGCTTAATTGGCTCTCGGGCTCCCTGTGCAAGGCGTCCAGTGCATCTTAATGAGGGATTCTCAAAGACTGACTTTTTTTCCCTGGGACTAGAACGAGGTGGTGTTTAATATTCATGTGTAGCTCCGCTCATTTGAAAGGTAACGAGGGAGTTAGATTCCCTGCTGGCAGTGAATTGTAATGGGATCTGTGCTCCCAAATCACCTGTGTGTCTGGGCTGGAGGTGGCCACCCCACGGGCACGGTGATGGCGAGGTCTCCTTCAGCCACCCAGCACAGGCCGGGGGGTTTCCAGGTCAGCTCTGGCACTGGGAAGTGCTTCTCCACACCGCTTGCAGTTGGGATCAGGAGTACCTTGCCACAAGCAGTCTCAGTGGTTGAGTTATTAGCCCAAAGCAATTGGATGTTGACGTGACAGGGAGATGCTGCAGAGTGAGAACAGTTTCTGACGTACGTTCTGACAGAGCTGTTAAAGCTCTTGCTGCAGGCAGGGCTCGAGCTGGTCTCTGCCCATGCAGGTCGGGCCACATCTGCCCACACTGGGATCTCTTGTTCTTTCCTGGCTTGATTCAGGTGCTGGACACAGGGACAGGCCAGAGGTGTGGCCGAGGCTAAGTGCTGGCACTTTCTGAATCTCAGACGGCCACCTGGTGCCATCTGCATATGTGGGGGGTGCCCGGTGCTAGAGGGTTTGCTGATGGGAGAGTTGGGAGCTGCAGCTGCCCAGCAATGTCCCCCAGCATCCCCACTGGGCCCTCTCGAGGGTGCCAGCCATGAGCTTGGCCCTGCTGCCTGGCAGTTCTCCCTGGGCAAAGGAGGGGGATGGGTGGAGCCTCCCCGTACGCTGCAGCCTGGCCTGGCCAGGAGGCATTTGTGAACCCTGCTCGATGGGAGGAGACAGAAAACAGCCCTGGGGAGCAGAGCCTTCATGGGGCTTTTGCTTTCCTTCTGCTCCCTTGACTTCACTGCCATCCCCATCTCGCCATGCTTGGGGAAGATGGGGGAGGGAAGAGGTGCTGGATGTGTTGTCAGGGAGGATGTCTGGGCATCTCCCGCTTGGCTGGACTGTGTGTGCAGAGGAATGGGTGCTCCTGGAGCACTTTGAAGGGGATAATTCCATTGGGTAGATGCTGGCTGTGCAGAGGGGACTGGGCCAATGTCACCTGCACATGCTGCCCGACCCACGGCTCTGAAAAAACCCCCTCGTATCCAGCCTGCTCCTCATCGTCCCCACACAAACCCCGGTGCTTGCGCCTGGCTTGTCAGAGCATCACGTTCTTGTTTATGGTGAAGATGCTTTTCCCATTTCCCTCTTCTTCCCTCCCTCCTGCTTTCCCTCATTGTCATTTTAGCCTAGATTAAAGAAAATAGGGTGCAGCGCTGTGCGCATGTTCCGAGCGGTGTCTTTTCACAGTGCTGTACTGATGCCAAGCAATAATGACAGGTTCAAGCTTTTCTGCATCACAAATGAACTGCATGCAAATGGCTAGTCCTGAATGGAGAATAATTGTCAGCACGGAGAGTCCTGCCTCCGCCGATCCAGCTCCACCTTGCTCCGGAGGGGAGAAGGCTTCAAACGGTTAACGGGCACGGAGACGTGGAGATAGCGGGGAGCTGCCGTTTCCACTCTGCTAGAGCCGAACCTGTTAGTGCAGAGCTGTGTGAAGAATGTCAGGGATTTGTTCCAAGCGTTATCGAGATGTGGCTTTACATCTGTAAATCCTTTTACGCATCGCAGCTCAGCCGTGAGGCTTCCCCACGTGACGGGCAGCGCTTGCTGCCTGGCCCGTGCCAGACCGGCAGCGGTGCCCGGGCAGGGGCAGCCTCCAGCGCTGGGTGGGATGGAGCTTCTGGGGTCTGCCACAGGCACCAAGCTTTGCTCTGGGGGGGGAGGCGCCCACAGAACACTGCGGCTCTTTGCGTAGCTGCAGATCAGCCGCGATCTGCTCTCTCTGGTGTACCAAACCATCCTTCTCTCTGAGAGACTGCTGGGCTTTTCATCTTGCCCGCTGGCATCGCGCCAAACGTGCCGTCTCCTCGTCTTGCCCACCTTGGGTTGTACCGCTCGGGACCGTGTCTGTGTGAAGCTGAGGGTGGGAGGCCCCCCTGCAGCTGACCCTTGAGCAGTTTCTGTCAGCTGGGGGCTTGCCCTCGTGCTACTTGCTTTTCTACCCAAATATTACTAGCAGAACTGGATTTAGCAAGTGATTGTGACAGTCTCCAGCACCATCAGAGAAACCTGCTCTATCATTCACTGTGATGTGTGCTGATGAGGGCGAAAAAAAAAAGGGCTTGTTCATCCATCAGAGATTCAGTGATGCTGTCTCTAGGTGAGCAATTTGCCAGCGTTACCTGGTGTCACTCATTAGACACGAGATGTAACAGTCTCGTTTACTCTTCGGGCTTCCTGCCACTTAGTTTCTTCTGTGTTTGACTTTGCATGTGAAACTTAAGCTCGTTTTTTAGCCTCTGTCGAACTCTGCTTTCAAATTGTCGCCCATTAAGCACAGCCCACAGTGTGTGGGCTGCTTGCACAAGAGAGGGGTTTGGAAGCCAAAGAAGTACCCTGGTGCCCGTTGCCATTGGGCTTTGCAGAGCAAAGAGTGTGGTTCAAAGCTGGAAAGGGAAGCTGGTTCTTTCCTCCCATCACTGGGTCTCAACTTACCCAAACATTGTGGCTTTGGCTGTATATTTTTACAGGTCTGTGGGCTTAACTTCTTAATACATCTACATTTTTTCTGTCTAATTGGATTGATGCTCTCAGCCCATTCAGGTTGTTGGGGTTTTTTTCCACTCAGATGTAAAAGGACAAGAGGCAGAAGGTACGAGGACTTTGTTTCCCTTGGGGAAGCAGAGCCAGGGGCTTGAGTGGGTGTTTTGTGGCCAGAGCTTTGCCGGTGTCTGGGAGCAGAGACAGGAGCTGCAGGTAGGGGCATGTTTCAGTACTGAACCCAGATGTTTCCCCTTGCTGCTTGTTTCTGCCTCCTTATTTATATGGGTTTATGTGGCTCCTCTGGCTGGACACAAGGTGTGAGAGTGGGATGAGGGGAAGGGGCAGCTGTGGGTGCTGCTGGCTCACATAGCTTCCCTGCCTGTAGGGATGGGGCAGCTGCTGTCACTCTCTGAGCTACCCAAATTTCCTCCAGCCATCCTGGCTGTCAGAGCTTGTGTCCAACTTATCACACAGCCGTGGCAGGGGCTTGAGTGGCTGTTACAGTAGAGCTGGCTGCTGATTGTCTCTTCCCACCCTTTCTGGGGACAGGAACAGTCCTCTTTGTTTTTAAGAGAGTCCCTCCTATTCATCTGCCCCTCGTTGCATCATCTAAACTGCATCCTATCCTTGCTGATCTACATGAGCTGGCTTAGGATGAATTTTGGGCTTGGCATAGGCAAAGGGCCAAGTAATTCTAGTAACATTGGGCTGAGCTGTAGGATGTATAAGCAGTGACTCAGGAAGGATTCTGCCAGGTGCAGGCTAGGAGACTGGCATTCGAGAGTGCTTGGTTTTGTGCTGAGAGAAAAAAATACAACCTTTAGAAGAAGCTTTTATATCTTTAGTGTTGCTGTAGTTGTTGCTGCAGACAGGCTCCTCAGGAGGGAGAGGGTGGGGAGCACGTCTGTGACCTGGGTGGGGAAGAAGGTGGCGAAACCTGGAATATCTCTGCACAAAGCACTGGGAAATCAGTGTCTGTCTTGGGAACTCAGGGTTGATTTCTTCACACCAAACAGCACCAAAGTCTGAGATGTTTAGTGTGCTTTAGAGCTTGTCCTAATCACAGTGCAGGGACTGGTGTTGAGATCTGCATTATAGTAATAATTCTGCAAATTCCAGAGCATTAGTGTTATTAAAATATCGGGCTGATATCTTCCTCAGCATTAAAACTCTTAATGCACTTTATCCTTTCAAACTCATGGTGCTCCAAGATAAAGTGAGGAAAAGAAGTGGTTACATAGCAGAGGATTAATGTGAAAGAAAATCAGGGGGATGCCCTGTTACAAAGCTGCTCTGCAAATACCTTCTTGAGCAGCTGTGCCTTTTGGCCAGGCTAAACTCCAGTAAGACATGTTCTGTTCTGTGACACTGGTCTGAAACTTGCTCATGTTGCCCAAAGGGAGTGTTGGCAGCAGTGCAGAGCTTTTAATGTTGGAAAAGAGCCTTTACAGTTGGATTTGGCCAGTAATCCCAGGTGTGCCCTCAAACTGGTCCTGCCACACAGCCAAGTGATGGGAGGAAAGCTCTTCTGTCCCTGTAGGTACAAAGGTGACCCTGGGCCTTGTGGTCTTTTGTGTCCATCCAGGCAATAACTGGGGGATAAACTGTCTGGGGGAAATGAAAACTACTGATCGTATCTGCTCACATGTGCTGGGTGGTTGTACTGCTGCTTCAGACCATCTCAGATGGCACTTCCTACTCCTTGGAGCTTCCCAGGGAAGCCGCTATGTCTGTAGGTGGGAATACGCGCTGGCAGCTGGAAGGGTTTTGCAGGGAAGAGGAGCTGAGAAGCCGAGTCCTTTCTCTGCTGCGTTGGTGGGCTTGGAGCCCCCAGAGCACACAGCAAATAAGCCAAACCCCCCACATCTCCCAGGGGGTGCGGAGGGATGGGGTGTGTGGGGGGGTGTCCCTGGCGCTGCTGTCCATGGTGTTGGGCACTGTCCGTGGTGCTGAGCAGCCCGGGGGCTCCTGGCACCCTGGGGGCAGTGGCTCCGGGGCATTTGCAGCAGCTCCTGCTCACCCTGGGGCCACTGGCCAAGGTTCTTGTTACCCACCCCGCAGGGTGTAACTGCAGCAGGTCTCCAGCCCACCCTGCAGAACAGGTGGTCTCCTCACCACAGGCTGCACCCCTCTGTCTTCTGCTTTTGCCCGATGGCTGGGGGTACTGTCTGAGTGAGACCAAGCCACACAATGCCTTGGGTTCAGCAGGTTTCCAGCTGCTGCCCATTCTTCTCTGTATTTATATTGCCTGTACAGCCGTTCACCTGGAAACCCAGAGTTTTCTGCATGTCCTGAGCACAGGGCTGGGCTTGCTCCTGCCCTCGGTACGTGCACTTTGCACTGGCTGACTGTTTTTCCACACTGGAGTGGGGATCTTTGGAAATATAACTCGTTTCCTGTGCTGTACTGCTTTTGGTGCCTCTCTTCGTACAGCAGCAGAGAGGAATCCAGTCCCCAGGCAGTGAATTAGGAGTTGGTAGCTGCTCATTTTTCATCTCTGTGATAAAAAATCTAATGCAATCATCAAAAAATAAAGCTGCGTTTTTCATGTCTTTGCCATTAGGAATGTCTCTTGCCACTGCTCTCTTTTCCCTCCTACCCCCAAATTATTGAGGCCTCAGCAGTGTTTAAAATCTCGTGGAAATTTACTTTCGTATACCACTGAAGGGGTGGGAGTTTGAGTAATCTCTGGGGCTGTAGCGTTCAGAAGTGTTGTGTTCCCTTAATAAAAACATTTTTTATTTGGAAACATAAATGTTATTTTTCCAAAGGCATCGCCCTGAATGGGGCTATTCTTTCTTGTCCTTTAGCTTAAGATATTACAACTCTTGTGAGACATTCTCCTGGTTTAGCAGCCATAACCTTACATTTATTGCATGTGTGGCCACAGCAGCCCCCTCAGATAATTTTGTTTAGGACTGTGAAATTTGCCTTCCAAACTGAAATTGAATCCATTCTCCGCTTTCAGCAGCGTGATGGGTTTCTCCGTGTCTCTTTCCCAAGGATGTTTGCAGTTATTGATGCTGAGTGTGGCTATTTATCACAGACAATACAGAACAAAGAAGAATTTATTAATAAGTCTCCTGTTCCCACATGCTTTCCTGAGGAACCTGGAGTGTGCTAATTTCTCCTTGCCCCATTTATATCTACTTGGCTTTGCTCCTGTCCAGTCATATTCAGTGGTTGCTGAGGAAGAGGGGTTGCTTTGGCTGGGGTAATTCAGTGCAGTGGGAAGGCTGTGTGGGTTATCAGCCAGCACTGGGGACATAATGCAGAGTCCCACGAGACCCACAGAGATGTGACCCAGAGGTGCAGGCCAGTGTGTTGTCTTAGTGGCCCCAGGCAGCACCCAGGGCTCTTGGGAATTTCTCTGTTTGGCTTTTAATGTGGGTTAGTTTGCATCAAATGAGGAGGATGCTCACGGACAAGAGGTCTGCTCTGTGTCCTGCTGGGTGGCAGGAGTGGTCTCAGGGGCAGGCAGTACGTAGTGAATGCCTTTGGCCTTTCTCTTGCCTCACTCACAATCAGATCCTGTAAGCATCTGTGGTGGAAGCCTAGGAACTGTGTGTGCCCATCCCTCACCCTCCTCTTGGCCTTCTGGGAGCTTGGTGGCTGTGTGAGCAGAGAGGGAGAGGATGTTTTTTGGGTGCTCCTGCTTGGAAAATTAGTCACTGACATGGAGATGCTGTGATCCTGCTGCTCTGGAGAAAGAGAAGGTGCCTAGGGAGGTTCTGGTGGCTTTCCCCCCTCGTGCCTACTTGTGCGCTCATTAAAGGTCAGTCTCCATTTTCATTCCCTGCATTTCTGTCCTTCCCTGGGCAGTTGCACTGGCAGAGGGTTGTTTTCCATGTGACCAAGCTGTGGCTGCAGCAGGCGCCGCGGGGTGAAGAGCACCCACTCCCACCTCTGGAAATCCAGTGGAGGCCGTCGCATCTCAACCTGAATCGTTTCCAGCCCCTCTCCTGCCGCTCCCGCTCTGCAGCCCCCTGAGACGAGCGGTGGGTAGGCATTTATAGGCCTTTCTCCATGGATACATAACGCGGACACATTGGTAAAAATACACCCGTGCATGAGTATATTTATCTGTGGCGCGGTGAAAGCAGCGCCGGCTCGAGCCGCTTCCCTCGGGTGAAGCTCCATCCTTCCCTCCCAGCGCTTTCAAAGGGGGGCTGCGCTGATAATTAGTGCAAATATTTTGAATACAGAACTCATCACGGGCCTTTGTCGTGGTGACAGGCAGTGACCCGAGATGCATTTCTCCTTCTCTTAATGTACCAGGAATATGTAATTAAGAGGTGACTAAAAGATTCTTTATCAGTCTTTGTTTCCTAATGCGGCAGGCGGTTACGAAACGCAGCCCCCTCCTTCCGTGGCCCTCGGTTCCCCACGACGAATGCAGGGACTGGTATTTGCTCTGCTCTTCGAATCCCCGTGACACGGCTCCCCTGCTTCCAGGTGGGCAGTGGGCAGCCTGTGTGAGAGGGGCTGTGAGCAGGGAGCGTTGCTGGACGGCGCAGCTGCGGGTGCTGTCACCCCTCCCAGTGCCTGATGGCGTGGGGCACTGGGTACCAGGTGCAGTGGTACCAGGGAGGAAGGGAGGAAGGTGAAGTCCATTTGTGGAAGTAAGGCTGAAACACGGGGCAGGGAAGCAGGGCGGTGGCAGCAGAGGCGTGAATATGCGCAGTGGTATCTGGCTGGCTCCTGACACCCCGAGCTGTACGGTGTTAGGGATCCGGGCTGGCCCCACATTAGCATATGCAGCCAGCTCTGCTACGCCGCAGTAAACGCAGCGTGACAGCACCTGAGCGAGCCTACGTGCAGAACAGATGTCTGGGAGCTGGGGCTGTAGCACAGCGTCACTTCATCAATTATATATCGCTTCCCTTGCCACAAGCAGGCACTCAGAACCGGGACTGTTAAAGGAGACATAGAAACATTGGACACCAAAAGAGAAACTTGTGAGGAGAGAGCTTATTTCTCATCAGGAGGTGGCAGAGGGTTGGCAGTCCCTTCTGTCACTCCTTGGCCAACCACCCACTGCCGTGCTTTCTGACCTGACATCCCCTTCACCTCTCTGTAGTGGGACCCTCGGTACTTGTACCACAGCAATGGGAAGGGCCACGGGCTGCTTGTCCCTGGGGAGCTCGAGGCCATGGGGCCAGATCCCACTCTGTGATCCTGGGATTGCTGTGAGAAACTGGCAGCCTCCTGGAGCCACACGGCTCCAGCTCGCCCGTGTCCTCATCTGTTTGTGTGGTTGTCCCAGGGAGCTGCCTTACCTGGCAGTGCTGCATCATTGGAGGGAGCACAGGGCTTCTGTTACAGCTGCAGAGTGTCGGCCGGTGTTCTCACTGAAAGGATAATTTGCTTTGTATGAGAACCATTTCCAGAATTAATTCACCTCCTGCAAACAGTTTGTATTAATGAAAATGCATTTTTCATGTGGGTTTGCTAGAAAAGCTGGCTGGAGCTCAAGAGCTCACTCACTTCATCCATCCGGCATGAGTAGGAGATAGAATTTGTTAAAAAAAAATAAATAAATAACACACCCACCCCCCATTTTTTAATACAATATGGCCCAGCAATAATCCCCGAGGCAGACTGCAAAGGCTGCAGAAAGCTCCATCTGTGGCATTTTAATATGCAGCATTGTCTCCCTTTTTAATATCCCCCCTTTCCCGGCTCGTGTTTGTGTGAGTGAGGCGCGAGATGCTGTCATCTTCCCGGGTCACGTTTTGGTGCTGGAAATGAACAGAACTGGAGATGGATGCAGCCGTGGAGCCCTTCCCATATTAACACGCATATTTTAGAATAATTGATGCTGAATTCATTTTTGCAGCCTCGTTTCTCCTCAGCCTTCCCCCACCCCCTCTTCCATATCTGCATGGAAAAAAATCCCTGTTATCCATCCAGATGGCAGCTGGGCGCTCTCAGCTGAGCTGGGCCCTGCTCTGGGTTTCAGAGGCTCCTCCCAGCTAGGGAGGGGACAGGGTCTGGAGGTGGGACACTGTAGCTCGGGCAGCATCTGCGCCTCCCAGCGCGGTGCCGGGGGCAGGAAGAGGCCCTTGCTCAGCTACCACCCTGCCAATGCCCAGCTGGCTTTGAGGTGTCCTCCTTGGGCTTCAGCTGCTTTAGCCAGGCTTTGCGGGTGGCCAGGTTTGACTTCTTGGTGGAGGTGGCATCGGGTAATGTCACCCGAGATGGTGTCAACGGGGCTGATTAACTTTCCACAGGAACGCCTCGGTCACGCGCTGCCTGCAATCTTTTGATACTGTGGGGAAGGGCAGAATGAGGCTTCTGCAGATACCTTAAAATAAGAAGGCTTGGAAAATATTGCAAGGCACGACTGCTTTGACAATTTTCTCCCGTTCTGCGATTGTCTTCGATGATGGCATGCTACCAAAAAAGCCAAACAAACCTCAGTTACATAAATAGCTGAGAATGAATAGAGAGGAGTTGAATTTATTTATTTTTTTTTTAAGAGAATGAAGGGCAGTATTTGAGAATGTGCAGTGGTGCCCAGGTTCAGTGTTTGCACAGGTCTGCGCTTAAGCACGAGCAGGGCGTGGGCTGGTGAGCTTGGTGTCACGGTGAACCCCCGTGTCGCCACGCTCTGCACCATGCCAGGGTGACAGTGGGACCTGGGCAGCGGGGACATCCGTCAGGAGCCTCGGGCAGCCCAGCAGAGCCGTTTCGGGACGCGTGCCCGTGCCCCGCGCCATGCCATGCGCGCCTGTAAGCGAGCCCAGGGCGCTCCCCCGCCGCCTGCGCTTGGAGCCGGCAGGTCCCTAATTGAGGCGCGTCGCTGAGCGCGCATGCATCACCTGCCACTGCACACTGGTGTTATTACAGCCCGACCTCACGCGTTATGTTTATCTCATTCCAGGACTACTGTCAGCAACGCCACTCTAGGCATAAACTTAATTATATCTCCTCAGGTAGCAGCGGGGAAGTGATTTATTGCTGCCTTTTGTTTCCATCCTCCCCTCACCTCTCTGTAATTACGCTCCGGAAGACTCGTGCTCCCGTTCGCCGCCATGGAGATGCTAATGCTCCTGTGCAACTTTGCTGGAGTTGCAGAGCCCCCATCTGAAAGGCATCGCTCGCCAGAGCCCTGCACTGTGGCCACGAAGCTCTCGCAGTGGCCCCATCCCTGCACCGGCCCTGGGACCAGCAGGGTGACCCAAGACGACAGGGTGTGTGTTTGTGCAGGGTGGGGGGTTCTGGAGCTGCTGGTCTGTGATGGTTTTTCACGCTGTTTTAGGGGATGGTTTTCTTTTGAACTAATTAATGTGCAGATTCAATAATCCCCTGGCTGAGGTGGCTCCCCAGGAGCAGACGTGCTGAGTCCTTGGTGCTTCTTCAACCCCAAATACCAAGATTTCCTGCAGAGCAAGGCCTGGCTGAGCTTCCAAGTGCTCCGAGGAGGCAGGAGGTTGTTTAAGCTGTTCCTCCCCTGAGGTACCAGGAACAGAGGAGGGTGGGGCTCACACCCAGTGTAGCTTGCTCAGGAGCAGGGCTTCAGGGCAGATCCATCATCTTCTGCCATGTCTCCTCATTTGGGGGTGTCAGGATGAGTTCGGTAAGGGGTACCCATTGCACAAGAGCTGCTCTTTTGTGTGTGCTGTGGGTTTTCATCCGTGCAGCAGCACCAGCTGCGTGGGGCGCGGCAGCTCCCAGCTTCAGTGAGCAGAGTGCTGCAATAACACCTTCAGTGCATTTCTCCACGTGCTTTTGAACAAATCACTGATTATTTTTCCCCATCATTATTCATCTGATGAGGAGCAGGTTGAGTAATTAGTGAATGTGTGTGAACTTTGCAGTGTTTTTAAGAGTAAAATGTTTGCGAATTGGGCGGGTATTGGCCCTGCTGCTGTAGCTTGTGGCCATGCTGTTGCGTGTCAGCGAGGAGCATTGGGAGCCTGTCCTGTGCTGCCTTCCCTGGGAGAGCTCAGCTGTTCTGGTAAGGACAAGCTCACCCTGCCTGCTATCAGCACGGCTCTGCTTGGCTCCTTGGGGAGGAGGAGCCTCCTTGCTTGGCTGTGCACGGGTGCTGCTCTTGCTCCTCCTTGCTCCCCAGATTGCCCCACACCCCTTGCCGCTTCGGAGGCAGCAGCTGCTGGGAACGGTGGCCAGCCAGGCTTGAGTAGCAGCTGAGAGGATGAATAATGTGTGTCCTGTCAGTTTTGAAAGGCTTTTTGGAGGTGGGACTTGGGCAGGGGCTGAAGTGTGAGTGTTCCCAGGCCAGGGAGGGCCGGACATCTGTGTTCCTGCCCTAGACAGAAGGGTGGTGTTCCTGGGAGTCTATCACCCTTTGGGGGGTTGCCCCGTGGTCTGTCACTTTTGGAGCTGGACACGAGGCTGGATGCCACATCCATCCCACTGTGCAGCCTGCACCACGAGCCGTCCTTTTGCATACCCCTGTCCATAGCTCCCATCTGCCCCTGCCCTCCTGGGGTGACCCAGCCACAGTGGCTTCCCAGCGGGGGCTGCTGCCTCTCTGTGGCAGCCGGCTCGGACGAGGCCAGCCGTGACTGCTGAAGCTGGCGCTGAGGCCTCGGGCTGTCCTGGCACAGCAAATGCTGTAAAGGCACCACTGAACCGTGCAGAGCAGGAGGGAGCCTTGGGCAGAAGGCCAGCGGCTGAGGTGTCCCCCCAGGCCGGTTGATGACAGTGTCCACACTGTCCTCACGTCCTCTGCCCCAAGCGATGCTCCGACCTGGCAGGGCTGGGGGTGGGCCCCTCTCAAGAGCCCGTTGCACTTGCTGGAGATGAAGGGATTCATCCAGAATGTCATGGCAGGAAAGCAAGTTGGAGCAGAGCAGAATGAGCTCAGGTTTCAGATGAACCTCCACACACCTGTATAGGTAGGTGAGTGAGATGCAGCAGGTCACACCTTCTGAGCCTCTGCAGAACGATGACTCTCAGCTCCCATGGACTGAACGACAGCAGTGTGGCTGCAGGGATCTTTGTGTGTCTCTGTGTGTCCTGGTTTCACTGGGACAGAATCCCAGGCCAGCCATGCTCTGCAGGCCAGTAGCAGTTTGGAGTCACTAGGAGCTTAAGCTGGCAGGGGCACAATCCAGAGCAGCTGCCCCGAGTTGGCTCCAAGTGTATCCCAGACCCCAAAGGCCATTTTCAGTATAAAGGAGGCAGTTTGCTGAGGAGGGGGATTCTCTTCCTCCTTCTGCTTCTCCCCATCCCTAGTTTATCCCCAGGCTAAGGCTAGATGGAGGGTCACAAGCTGTGCTGGGGGCTCCCCAGCCCCTGTCTGCTTGGAGGGCAGGTGGGAGCGTGTTGTAGCACAATCTCATCACATTTAAAGTCTCTGAGCCACGTGGAGTCAGCTTGCTCTCCCAGTAAGCTGCCCCAGCATCTCATTACTTGTTGCTAGGAAATTGGATCTGATTTTGAGGTTGCATTTGCAGAAAATGGGCTCCCAGGCTGGGGATACTGTTGTGCTGCTGTCAGAAGGACATGGGGTCTCTCCATGTCTGTGGTGACCAAGACACCGCCTGAAGACAGGTGTTGGGAATTGTGCTGCATTCCACAACATCTGACTAATCTTTCCAGCCCTGAATCATGTTTGTGATCCTGTTCATGGACAGTGAATCCAAAAGCAGTTACTGAAAAGACTGTGTGTGGATGCCCCTGCTTGTGTCCCCTCTGCGATGGGGGTGATGCTGGGCATACAGGAGGAAGGGGAGTGCAGACAGGCTGGTACTCATGTGCCCTCAGAGTGATGTCTGCTCTGGCTGCTGCTGGGCAGGTGAGTCCAGTTTGGTGTTTCTTGTGCTCTGGGTAATTTGGTACAGCAGTTGCACTGGGTCTGTGTACAGCTGTGGGGCTGCTTCCCTCCCCTCAGTGATGCTCTGCTCACCTCAGCATTGCCTCCACCCTGGCTCGAGGGAGCTGCCTGCTGGGGCTGTTCTGATCCATCACTGGTGTTTGGGCTGAGGGCCCCATTCCTGGTGGTATTGCTTTCATTTGAGGGTTCAGGGCTGTCACACCTGGCTCCCTCTTCAGCATTTCAGTCAGCATCCCCACTTGATGCTGTGGCAGGACAGCTGGGGTCTGCATCTCTTCCTCGAGAATAGGGTCCCCACTCACAGGGAGAGGGAGCAGGCAGCTAAGGAGGGAGGGCAGTGCTCAAGTACACGTGTCTGTGAAATCTGCTATCATGTGAGAACGACTAAACATGCTGACAGTAGGAATGGTGCAGTGGCCCTGGTACCACACACTCATCCTTGTTGGTGGTGGAGAACTCCTCAGTGGGGTTACATCTCCAATGCAGCTCACTCGTGCCATACTGGTTTGCAGAGCTAGCTACCTCTGCTGCTGCTCCTGGTGTTGTTGGGAGAGGGCTCAGAGGCTGTTCGCTCGCCTCAGTGCAGCAGTAATTTATGGTCCAGGTGCCAAATCTACACATCATTTCTGCTCGCTGAGCAGGTACCAGAGCTCTTGCAGGCTCCCCTGGCAACGTGCGCTCCGCTGTCATGCAGGCCCCTCTCCTGGGGTCTGTGACAGGACCAGGGCTGGGTGTGTGGTGAGCCACCACACGCTTTGTGTGCCACTGCCTCCCCTGACCTGCCGTGCTTTGAGTGCTGCTGGTCCTGGCAGGGGGCAGGTGAGGCTCCCACAGCAGTTGCAGTTCTGTCGAAGCTGCTGGTCTGTTAAAGCCACTGTGGATGGGTTTGTTCTTGGACCTCTAACTAGGTCAACAGCCATTTGCCTTGTCTTAATAATTATTGATAAGATGCCGTGGGTGGATCGTGTGCCACATGAGAAGGGGAGTTCCCCTCCTCCTGGGCACGCTGCCGGTGCTGCAGCCCCTGCCTGTGGCCACGATGCTCCACAGTGGGTCTGTGCTGTACCTCTGTCACGGGGAGCCTTGCTTAGGTGATGGGAGGGTTGGATCCCCTGGCAAAATTGTGCAGCTTCCCAGCCCCTCGCTCCTGGACCTGGATGTGGGTGAATGGGGAGGGGCTGATGGCAGCCCACGGGAGGCTTTTGTGGCTGTGGAGATGCCCGTTCCCCCTGTCACGAGGGGCTCATGTGCTGGAATCTGTCTGCCCCAGGGCAGAGCCAGCACACTGGGCCAGAAGGTTTTGGGGGTGCTCCCATTGTGCCTTCTTCAGACCAATTCTCTGAGCAAGGTGAAAGGAAAAGAATAAATGTAACCACCCTCTCCAAGCCATTCAGACTTCAGAGCTGAAGAGGAGGTTGTCCTGGGGATTTTTTTTTCTGTTGCTTTTCCAGCACTAATGAGCAGGGAGGAAGTTCTGCTCTTTGTTCGACTCACGTTCACTGATTTCATATATATTTTTTTCCCCCCTGGTGAGTAGTAAGGAGAGGAGGAGAGGATGCACTGCGCCTGTTCATGTGGACACGTGGGACCCTGGTAGTGAACAGCAGTGTGGGCTTGTTCCCCTTCACTCCTGAGTTTTAGGCAATATCAGTTGCTTTTGTGAGGCTTTTAGGTTTTCTCATCAGATCAAAACAAGGTCTTGGCTTTCGCAGGGTTTGTTGAAGCCTGGTGCAGAGCAGTGATGTGCAGTTCCTGTGTGGCAGAGGGAGCTTTTTGGCCTCGAGACTCCCCCACTTACCCCAAGCCATGAAGCTTCGTGCTCCATTTTCTGGAGAGCCAGAGCATCTCCAGTTTGGCCTTTGCAGATAGGTCTGGTTATTCTCTTCTTGCACTGGCAGTATTTGTGTCTGTAGAAGCAGTCCGTGTGTGTGTGCTCTGCTCTCCTGTCCCTCTGACTCTGCGGGTTTTCGGGTCCAGCTGTCAGATTCAGAGCATCCTCTGTGCAAAGGCGGGTGCCCGGGCCAGGCGGGCGCTTGCTGGGTGCCTGAGCTCCCGTGCTGTGCGGCTGCTGCCTCGTAAAACTTCCCCCAGCTCTTCTCATCCTTACCTGAGGACTTTATCATAATGCAGCATGAATTTCATTAGCTCATTTGTCTCTGGCGCTCTGAGCCTGGAGATAATTTAATCCAGAAGTGGCTTACAAGGAGGAGCGCGGTTTAGTCTGCAAAGCTTAATAACCCCCTCTGGCTGCCGTTGCTAAAGCCGAGCTCGGGGCTGGGCTGGGGTAAGGCTGCAGGAGGAAGGGTGGGTGTCTGACCCCGTACCCTTCGGACCTCGTTAGGCAGATTTCGTGGCGTGAAATAATGACCGGAGCTGCAGCGCGAGGCTCGCGCGGGCGGGAGCGGGGTGGGCAGGAGATGGTTCCCTCGCACACACATCCTCTTCTCCCTCCCTCTAATCAAGGGAAGGTTTACTGAGCAAGATGCAAAAAAATCATTACATATGCTGCTAGTGGCCTGGTTAATTAAGATCTACAGTTCTCTGGGTAGGAAAAGACGACCTATATTTACTGTATGTAGGAAGACATCTGTCAGCTAGAAGCGCTAGATATCCCAGCACAGGTTCGTCCTGCTTTCTGCAGGCTCTGAATTGCAACTGTTTTAAGCTGTGATGCAGACCAAGTTAATTTTAAGATGACTGTTACTATTCTAAACATAAGGAAGGGCATATTTAGCCTCTCAGTACTCAAGAAGGCAAAACCCCCTGCATGTTTCTAGTAATTTTTCCCTAACAGTTTGCACAAAACAACAACAACAAATCCTATTTGATTTCTGCAAAAGAATATGTTCGGGGGTGATCGTAAAATAGATTATTTTTAAATCTGCAGATGGTTTCCACATATTCCTCCTCAGCTCACTGCAGCTTTCCACCTCAGTAAACTGGTTTGTAATTTAGCCGAGGGCTGTGGAGCAAGCGTTCTGTCGTCTTGTTTTTCTTGTTCTCCTCCTTTACACCCCCCCACCTCCCCACTGCTTTCTGTCCCCTTTCTCTTCCATCTCCCCTTGCTCCTCCCGGCCGAGGGGCAGCACCGGGACAGGCACAAAGATGCCAGGACGGGCACGAAGACGCCGTGCGTGCCATGCGGTCAGTGCTCTGGCAGCCTGTGGCCGAGCTGCTGGGTAGCCTACACCAGGAGGTCCCCACAGAGCTGGGGGGTGATGCCAGGGAGCCCAAGTGGCACTCCCCACCTCGCTGCCAGGACTGGCACCAGGTGCCTGCCACCAGCTGCCTGATTCCCACTGTCCAACAGGGTTACCGGGGCCAGCCCTGCTGCTCCTGCAGCTGAGGGCTCCTTGCCGCTCGCTCGGGCAAGGGATGCGCGGCCCTGGAAAAGATAATTAGAGGAAGGACACACTTCTAGTCCTGTGATCATGGCTCTCCCTCCTCCCCCCCCCCACGCTCTCTGGAAGAAAACACAGCTTTTTTTATTTCTTTGTTCTTCCCTGGTTCGGCGTTATAATTACTGAGATTTCACTGCAGGGCAAAATGATCATTTGACAATGTAAGTGGGGAAAATAATTCTCGTGTTATCCAGCAGCCTTACTCTTATTATAATTATGGCAAAACTCCTGCAGACTGAAGTGGGGGCAAAGAATTTCCTCCTATGCGGGTATTTGTCTTTTAGAGATTTCTCAAGATTTGATTGCAGACGGGAGGATTTTGTTCCCTCTCGTATTTTTAATAACCCAAGGTTGTTGATGGATGGCAAAGGACCGAAGTACCTGTTGTTTTCCCCTTTGTTTTCATTAGGCATTTTCCATTTCTGTCATTCCTGGCATTCATGATGGATTTTTACGAGCACATATCGCGGTTAGAGCTATTTGGAGTTGTTTGTACAGTAACTTCTGCAGTGGCAGCAAAACCCAATTAAAAAATCAGAAGAGAACGGATGGAAAATGGCACATCAGCCCCTCTCAAAATAGGGGCCAACCAATGGCTTGTTGGGCGGTGCCAGTTTCTGCCTGGGAGCTGGTGCCAAGGTGGGTGAGCCAGAGGCAGCCGCGTGTCTGGGCGGGCGCTGGAAGCCGGTGCCGTGTTTGTGGCTGGGCAGAGTCGTGTGTCCCCATGACCTTGGCCCAGGCACTTCCTCTGGGGCAGAGCATGGTTATGAGGAGGCTGTGGCTGAGATGACCCAAGGGTGCTGTGGTATTTTCATCCTTTGGGTGGGCAGTTGTGCCCACAGCATTGGTGCTGTTGTGGAAGATGCTACAGATGCGCGTCCCTTCCGTCAGACGTTCTGGGGAGCAGGGCTGCCACGTTCCCAGGCCGGGTACCACAGTGGGGACCTCCTGCTCGTTGCTGCAGGAGGGTGGTGGAGGAGTCTGCAGGTCCCCTGCCACCCTGGGGCTGATGGAAATGAGCTGACAGAACAGAGGCAGCATTAGCCTAATTATGGCCATACTGATACCTCGGTGGTGGATTTTCCTTTCTTAGCAACTTCCTGTTTTCCTCTTTGAGATGCAAATTTTTGCACAGTCCTCGATCCAGATTCTCTTCTCATTAGCATGAAATCTGACTAGTTCCGCGGTTTTTTAAATAGCAAATTAAAAAAAAAAAAAAAAAAAAAAGAAGAAGATAAATTAAGCTCTGTGCACAAAGTCACCGCCAAGCCCCCGCAACTCTCCGGGGCAGGGGGGTGGAGGGGCTGTGCTGTCATTTTTCAGGGATCTCTGAGCCTCTGTGGCACTTTGCTGTGCCAGGCTGCTCCGCTTGGCTCTTACGTGGCCAAACAGGAGACAGGAGGCAGCTCGGTGTGTGCGGGGTGGGCAGAAACCCTGCCCAGCTACCCAGCCCACGCCAAAGCTCCACTGCTGTGGAGCAAGCACATGTGTGACCCCCAGACTGAAGCCTTTCGTTTTGCTTCCTCCTGGAGAATGAGCCGTGTCGTAATAGGAGGTTTGGAAAAAAAAAAATTACTCTAGAAAACCCATTTTTTTTTAAATGAGTGTTATCTCAATGGATTTGATTTTATTTTATTTATTTTTTATGCCTGCTGTAATCTCTGCCCGCTGCAGCTCAGCGCCGGGAGAGGGCTGCTAATACATCTGAAGCAGACGGCACTATTTTGTGCTAAATGTCACTTCAGTAATATTTAGCTCTCCTTGGAAATAGAAATACAATTCTCGCTACAGCGATGCGCGCGATACGGAGCTGCCGCGGCGTGGGCTGGGCTCGGGGAGCCGCGGTGCTCTGCTGCCAGCCCCGGCCCCGCTGCTCCCGGGGATGCCTTTTGCCTGCCTGTTCCCCCTCCCTCTCCCCACCCCCCCGGATTTCTGCCACATAATGAGTTTGATAAGAAATTGTCTCGTTAACAGGATTAGCCATGGAAATCTCTAGTCCCCTCCTATTCATTTTGTAATGCTCTTCATCCTGTTCTGTAATTTTCTGCTGGTATTAGACAGCTCCGGACCACCTCGGGAGATTAATTCCCCCTTCTGTAATAGTGCCAAAGTGGGCGGTGCCAGGGGGCAGGTGGTACCCGGGAGGTCCCCGGCCCTGGGATGCTGAACTGTGTCCACCCCACCCCAGGATTTCCTCCTCCTGGGTTAGTTTCAGGGAAAGTGGGTCATTTTCCAAGTCACGTCTGCAAACAAGCGAAAGTGTCCCCAAACATGTGTCACTTTCACTGCATCAGCCCGTGACAAAGCTCCGGGGACTCAGGGGTGGATTAAAACACAGCAAGGCCAACTCCGCTCTCGGTTGTTCCCGTGCGAATCCAGTTCCGCGGGTAGTGGAATTCTGGAATTCCTTCTAGGAAAACGGCTCGCCTGGCTGGTCCTTTGGTGAATAATTAGCCTTGATGTAATAACTCCTGCCAGCCCTGCAGGACACCTTGCTTCCGAGGGAGTTGATAGAAAGAGATCTTTCTGTACGGCTGTTTTCCCAAGTTCACTGACTCGTGAGCTCGTGTCTGGGAAGCGGCCGCCGGAGACCGTCCAGCGGGGCAGGGAAGGGCAGGATCTGCTGCTGGGGTGCAGGGAAGCAACACACGTGTGAAATAGCACAGAAGCTGCAACGCTGGGCATTTTATGGGGTGAAATGATGTTAGATAGAGCTCTGGATTTCCTCAAGTTCCAACCTGGATAGCTCTCGTAGCTCTAAACTGCTGCCTTTTGCTTTTCCCCTCCCCAAAAGCTTCCCATGCACGACATCGGAACTTCTCTCGTGCCTTCGTTGCCCAGAGAGAGGGGAATGCAGATGGTGAAGCCGTTGCACTGAGAGTAAAGTGACAGAGATGCTAATTGCTATGTGGCCTGTAAGATTTCAGAGGATAACGCTGCAGGACGGGGGAGAGCAGGGTGCTATGTGGGGGGGCTTTAACCAGGTGATTCCCACCTGGCAGATTCCTCGTGAAGGCTGTAACTGATTCCCCAGCTTTTGTTGCCTGTGACATGAGTGTCCGTGAACGTGTTTGCTTCTGCTGCTTCATTGGCAGCTGTTTGTCATGGTGCTGGTGATTAATTCTTGCAGTGGGGTTTGCACTGCAGCAGCTGGTGAGAGCTGTGAGGTGTGGAAGGGTGTGTCAGTGGTCTTACCCATCCGGTACCTGTTTTATGCTTGTTGTTCTAAGCGCCACCAAGAAAATCCCTGTTTCTGGAGGCTGTTTCTGCTGGTAAACCCATGCCCCAGCCTGGAGACGCCAGTGTCCCAGGCACCCCATCTCAGCAGGCATAGTGGAGATGCTCAGCACTGCGTGACCCTGGCTGCCATCCTCTTGCAGTCTGTGCCATGTGTGAGCAGAGCAGACCCAGGACCCATGCACCTTCGTGCCCACTGGCTGCAGAGCCATGTCCCGGGTGGGATGTGGGACCTGGCACTGCCAGCCGCCTGCTGCTGGTAACTCCTCACTGGTCTGAAGATGGTGTTTGTGCACCAGCTCAATCTGGGCTATAAATCCAATGGTCAGTGCCAAACCCGACGCTCTGGAAAACCCTGTGGCATTTCCTTTGGTACGTGTTGAGTTGTCCCTGGCAGGCTGAGGTCCTGCTGGTCATTCCGTAGTGCGGTCGGAGCCGGTTCAACAGAGGCACTAGTGGTGAGGAGCAGCTCTGCCATATGCTGCACAGGCTCTTCCAGGGCGTGAGTGAGCAGAGGGGGCACAGCCCCTGTCCCCTGGCTGATCTGGCCACCACCGGATCCCTGGGGCACCCAGGAGCAGGGACCTGGCACGGTGGCTGCCAGGCAGCAGTGTGACAGGGAGGTGACAATGACATTCTCCTTTTAAACCTTGCCTGCCTTTGGCTTCTCTCTCTCTCTCTCTCTCTCTCTCTCTCTTTTTTGTTTCATCTCTCCCTCTCAGACAAGCCATTTAAATGTAATTCCATTCTTAAACCCTCTCCCTCATGCATGCCTAATGAGCGGCAGCAGCGGCGCAGGCAGCGGGCCCGACCAGGATCCAATCTTGCCTAGTGTCGACAAGTCATTTGGAAGAAGCCCTGGGAGCGCGCCCGGTTTTATTACGGCGTAATTAGAAATAAAATCTTGTTGCAGGAGGAGAATGAGAAACGGGTGTTAATCCTGTAACGGGAGGAGATGGATCCGTGCTTATAAAGGAGATTAAGGAGGGGAGGCGGAAAGCCTGTCACGACTCCCCGACTTCCACCCCTCCTCTGCGGTTTCCCCTCTCTGGCTGCGCTGCCTCCAGCCGCAGCGGGCAGCGTGCAGCTGGAATCCCTGCGTGTCCCTGCCTGTCCCCAGCCGGGAAAGGGCTTGTGTCGGGGCTGTGTTCATTTTGGGATGTCCAGCTCTGTGGGAGGAGGCTCCTGGTGAAGCTTCTGGTGCCTGCAGGAATGGGCAGCAGGATGCAGGCAGCTCCCCAAGGCAAAGGGAGACCAGGGGGCCAAGTTTTGAGGACACAGGGCTCCCTTCTGGAGAAGAGGCTGAGGAGGAGGAGTAGAGGGAAGCGAGGGATTGCTTTGTGCAAAGCCTGACCTGCTTGTTTGGCCAGTGTCGGGTGTGTGAAAGCCCACTCTGGCTGGCTGTGAGAGCTGGGGAGCTACGGCCCCCGTACCCCTCCCCTGGGACCCCCATGGCAGGAAAACACATCAATAAATCTGTCCCATCGTGTGCAGCTCTTGGGAAATTTGCATTGGACTCAAGTCACAGCTCCTCCTCAACATCTCTGGGGTGGAGGGATCGGTCTTTAATCTCAGTGCCCAACCTGGGCCCCTGCTGCTCACCACATTTGCTGTGGCACCGAGCTTGACTGAGCCTGCTGAGATGAAAGGCAGCTCTGCCAGCCTGCTTCTCTGCCCTGTGTCCCCGGGCTCAGGCTGGCTTGGGGAGGGAGGTGCTTGTGACCCGTCTGACAACAGCAGAGAGAAGGGATGAGTGGTGCCATGGGCATGGGCAGGAGTTTCCCCAGCACCTGAGCCCTGGAGAGGATCCTCACGCCATGCCAAGTAAACAGCCTCGTGGAATAGCGATCGCAGCAGCAAAGTGCCATCGGAGCAGCAGTGGAAAATTACAGCCTTGGTTCTTTGGGGCTTCCCCCTCCGTGCCATCCCCCCCAGGGAGGCATTTGTCACTTTAAACGTGGCCGGAAATAGCACCAAACAGTTATTGGATTTGTCCGGGATGCCTTGGGATGCATATGCTCCAAGTATGGCTAATTCATAAACTCTGGCACCTATTGATTCTCCAGCAGTTAAAATAGACTGCGTGAGGAAATATCGGCCCCAGAGTACCAAGGGAAAGGTATCTCATTAGTCTTATGAACTATAAAATGTGCTCTCTCCTGAAGCCCTGACCCCGTTGTTTTTATAAATCTCTATTGGATAGAGCAGTATCTGGGAGTCTGGATGGACTGTAATTTTTCTCTGGAAATTGGGAGGCCCTTGGGACTGCTGCTAGAGTTCCATGGCTGGCATAGGCAGCTGAATGCAGGCAAGGATTTGGGTAATAGCAAACGTGTGTGTGTACATGGTGGGAGACCCTCCCCACATTTGCCATGTGGGCAAACAGCCCCCCTTTCACCCTGCTTCTTTTCCCCAGGTGAGGGGTGAGCTCCCTGAGCTCTCTCCAGCCCTGCTTCTGGTTTTCAGGGTGGGTGAGAGGGGCTCGGGAGAGGTGCTTCTGAAGGCAGTGGCTCAAGTCTAGCTGGAAGAGTGATTAGAGGCACATCGCTCTAGCCTGGCCACGGATGTACTTAATCCTCTGCTTCCCGTAAAGCTTTTCCACCTCCTGGCAGGCAGAAAGATCTGATTTTATTCGTCGACCTTCGACGTTAATCTTGCGAGCAAACTCAGCAATAAGTCACTTCAGTGAGGGCTCTGTCGGAGCCGTTTACATCAATTATTGCCCTGCATCTCTCCCTTGAACCAACGTATTGCTCCTCAATGGAATTGCTTGTCCCTTCTCAAAAAAAAACAACCCAGCAGAAGGAAGCTGAGGAAGCTGAGCTGTCAGGCTGCGTAGCCCTTACGTTTAACGTAACAGCCCCTTAAAGCCAGGGCTTGCAAGGGGACAGCTGCCTCCTGTCACTCCCCAGTAGAGGTGGATGCTAAAACCTGCAGATTTTCTACCCATTCCTGTCTCTGGAACCAATGTTCTGGCTTGAGCCCTGTCTTGGGGGCTCGATCTTGGATGTGTGGGGCTGTGGAAGCTGGGAGGGGGGCAGGTCCAGCAGGCTTGGGAGCTGAGGACAGTAGGTCCAGGCAGGTCTCAGACTCATCATCTCTCACCGTCCAGGCAGGAGCTGGAGGCTCTGCCCCCTCAGCTTTGCCATGTGTAGAGCTTTGGCTCTTGTGAGCACTGCCAGGTCCCAGGGGGCACCCAGCACCCCTGTGTGCCCCTCCTCTGCCTCCTCTCCTGGCGCTCGGGCTCTCGCAGGGCTTTGTTTGCAGCGGAGGAGCAGGGCACAGACACGCGGGGCTGCGGTTCACCACGCACGGGTGTGCGTGTGGGGAGGGGAGGCCAGTGGGGGCTGCCGAGCGCTTGGCAAAATACAGCCCCGTTACCATGGAAACAGGATCCCCCCCCACTCCCCATCTCAAATTCCAGTGCAGCCAATATTCTTCGCTTACTGGTTTGATGGGAGATGAAAAATTAATGTTTGATTTGCATGTTGTTTTGGTTGCGCTTGCGGGACTGCTCCCCCCTTCCCTTTGACGGAGCTTTGTGTGAATCCCTCGGCACATCCAAGACTCGCGCCGCTGCGCATCTGGTCCCAGTTGCATACTGGTGTGGCGTGCGTGCTGCTGTGCTGGTGTTGCCTTGCTGCGGCACGGAGGCAAAACCGTGGCTAGGGTTTTGCCTGGGAAGCCCCCGACCCCTCTAAGCAGGGATGGAGATGTGGATGCTGCGTTGCTGTGGAGGGTTTGCAGCTCACGGGAGTCTTGTGGAGGTGTGGGGATGGCACCCTGCTGGGCTACTGCTCTCACTTCTGCAGCTTCCAGGAGCCTGTGCCTCCTGTTAACCACAGCCAGGCTCACGTTTAATCGAGGCAACTGTTTCTTTGCCATTTTGAGCTCCTAGTGCTTTCCTTTTGAGCTATTAGAGTCGGGCTCACACATCCAGCTAAGCTGCAGCTGGAGAGGGGTAGTGCCAGCAGAGCTTGGGGCGGCCGTCACCTTGGCTCGTGCCGGGAATGTGCTTCACTTCCCGGGGTGAAGAGCCCTGAATTCTGCCAGCCTGTCACCTCAGGCGCTTGCAGGGAAAGGCTTCTGCAGTCATGCCCTGGGAACAGAGAGCCAGGCTGCTTGGGGAGCCTGGGCCTCAGGCTGGTGTTCCACTCGTGCATCTTCTGCACTCAGGTTTGAACGTAGTACTTTCCTCCACCTAAACCGAGAATATCCAGGTACTTCCAAAAGATGCTGGAAGAAAAAATGGTTGATTTGACTCATGAACTAGATCCTGGTTTACAAGGCATGGTGCAGGACTTGAAGGAGCCATCTGTAGCTGTTGCTGGTTCAAAGACTATGTTTAAAGGTTTGCATTGGGACCACTGAGCTCTACTAATGATGTTCTGCTCCTCTGCTTTGCTGTGTTTGGTGTGGGATGGTTTGGCTGGTGACATGGTTGGTGCAGTCAAGCAGATGGACCACCCTGTCCCAGCTGAGGCTTGGTGGTGGATCGTGATGGAATGAACCCCAAAGGCCTCACAGATAGTGGGGACAAAGGCTTGTTGTCACTGTTCCACCAGCCATGGAGCAGGGCAGAGGGGTGCCAGGTGGGCAGGGGAGATTCTCCCCATTGCCCCCACTTACCCTGTTCTCTGTGGAACAGCTAAATTGTGCCACAGTGCAGGCCCTTCCATTCGTGTTAATTCCTGTTATTATTCATGACAAATTACAGTGGTCAGGCCAGCTTCATGGGCGAGTCAAAGGCTCCTTTTCCCATGTGCACTGGTGTGTGCCAGACTCCAAACCCTGCTGGTGGAGCGGGCTGCTCCAGCAGCACTGCCCGGGGCTGCCGGCTCTCCTGCCATCCTCCTCCCAGAGTTTAGACACCAGCTCAAGCCCTTATTTGTTTTTGTGTGCTTCCGAGTAAGTTAAGCTAATTATTAACTCAGCGGGACAGATTCACTTTTAATTGCCACGTTGCTACGCAGCGTGCGGTGGAGCATCGCGCTGCCAGAGCACTGTACTGCCCGCTCTCCTTGCCCTCTGCAGCCACAGCATTGCTGCGACTCTGCAGCCAGAGCTTGTCCCCCTGGGTTGAGGCCAGGTTGCTTAAGACCCCATGTAGGGACACCCTGAGCCCAGCTTCGTGCAGGATGTGCTGGAGGGAGGAAGGTGGTGCCCACAGGGTTGCTGGTGCACACCCACGTGCTGCTGTTGTGCACACGAGGCTGCTACTCAGCGTTTTTGTCCTGCCCGAAACTTCAGCCCATGAAGAGGAAGCTGTAGACTGCAGCCCAGCCCAGTCAGGGTGCAGGGAGGTGGAGAAAGGACCCCACTTTGCCTCCTACCCATGGCTCCAGTGCTTGACCCGGGTGCTGACAGCATAGATGACGACATCTTGGGTCTGTCTCACTCACTCTTCTCCTCCCGTTGTGTCTCCAGAAAATAGGTTTTTTATTACTTCTTACGGAGGTTTGTACATATCGGACGTGCAGAAGGAAGATGCCTTGTCCACCTACAGGTGTATCACCAAGCACAAGTACAGCGGGGAGACGCGGCAGAGCAACGGAGCCAGGCTCTCGGTCTCAGGTGAGCACACAACTGCTGACGGTGCCCCTGTGCCACGAGGGGCTCCAGCCCCGCTGCCTACCTGGCTTCCCACGGCACAGGAGGGAGTGTTGGCAGCTCTACCTCCTGTCCCCACAGTGAGAGGATGACCCTGAGGGGGGTAGGGTTCCCGCCGGGGCTGCGCAGGGGGGGGTTCTCTCTGCCTCGTGCGTGCCCCAGAACTCCTGGACCCCCCGGCACCGGCCGCGGCAGGCGGGCGGGCGGCAGTGCCACGCGGCACCCCGAGCGAGAGGCGATGGGGTGGCAGGCGATGCGATGTGACAGCCGGCGATGTGAGCAGCCTGACGCGATGTGACGAACATGCAAGCGATACAGCGGCCGCGGCAGTGCAGTCCGCACTGCCGGCTGTCTCGGGGCGCTCCCGGCTCCGCTCGCTGCCCAAATTACTCCACTCGGGAGGGGGTTCGCCCAACTCACAGCCACGTCGCGGCTCCCAGCGCTCGGCGGCAGCGTTGCCTGCGCTTTGCCATATGCTTTTTTCCATCCCCAGGTGCTCGGGCTGTGGCTCCCGCGCTTGCTCCTCGAATTACCCCTGCAGAGGGCTGGGAACGCATCCAGGATGGGGCTATCCTGGCCTTGCGCTGGCCTCTTAGAGCCCTGAGGGGTCCCGTGTCCCATAGAGCCCCCGAGGAGTGTAGGTCTATCACCCCCTCTCCGTGCACTTTCAAAGTGGCCCAATCCCCTCCTGGTCGCTGTCATTATTTACACGTCACGGCGTTTTACTTCTGTTTGGGAGTAATGCAAGAGGCCTCTTTCCCCTGGAATTTAATTTCACGCCTGAGACTTGGTGATTAATTTTCTCCTTTCCCAGCTGCCTGATGGACCCCTTTGCTTGTAAATTTTGAAATGTGCCACAGAATTTGTGTATTTTGCACCAATTAGGTGTCACCTTGAGTAATTCCTTCAGTGCTGAGTTTATTCATCCTATCAGCTAGCGAGCTCTCCTTCCCACTCTCTGCAAACCCAAATGCAGGGGGGGCACGACAGTACCAGAGTCCCTATGCCAGGGGCTCTACTAGTGGGCAGAAGCCTCACCTCCTACCCCTTCACTGAGTGAGCCTCTTTCATCTCTGACCACAGACCCGGCAGAGTCCATCCCCACGATGCTAGACAGCTTCCAGTCCCGGGAGGTGAAGGCGGGCCGGCTGGTGGAGCTGCCCTGCATCGCCTCGGGCTACCCCAACCCAGCCGTCCGGTGGATCAAGGACGGGCGCCCGCTCCCCGCCGACAGCCGCTGGACCAAGCGCATCACAGGCCTGACCATCAGCGACCTGCGTGTGGAGGACAGCGGCACCTACATCTGCGAGGTGACCAACACCTTTGGGTCCGCAGAGGTCACGGGGACCCTCACGGTCATAGGTGAGAGCTGGGAGGAGCTGGGCAGGGTGGCGGGGAGGGGTCTGTCCTGCTGCCTCTTTAAACATGAAGCCTTTATAAATACAAAGCCTTGAAGGTGCCAGGCAGCCGTACGAATGACAGGCTGCGTATTTCAGCGTGGGGCGTCGCGCGCTGGAAGCCGCTGTCCTGCGGTGCAGCAGCTGGTGTGCTGGGAGCGCTCGCAGGAGGTTTCTCGTGCTGCAGCATCTGCAGCTCTCCCCTGATTTACCGCTTCAGTTGGGCAGGGAGAGGGGCCTCAGGAAAATACAGCATGATACCAGGGGATGTAAATTGCTGGATGGTGACATGGGTTCTATGTTAAGTGCCTTTGCACTTTCTTTTGTCGATTTACATAAAATAAGCTCCAGCCAAACAGTAAATACCATCTGGGCAGACCAGGTATTTATCATGTGCTTTGTTCCTGGGGGCTCCTGCTGTCACCAGGATCCTGGTGGTACCAGAGCTGCTGGGGCTGGTGGCACTGAGCCTGCCTTACCTGGAGCAGCACTGTGGCAAGCACATTGCTGACCGGGCACCAGCAACCTGCCAGGAGCCACCCTGGCATGTCCCCAGCTCGATTCGGGGACCACCTGCCTCATTGTGTAGTGACATTTCACTCATAGTCAGGCTGGTGCTTCCAGAGCAGGAAAGATGGAGAACCCAGCAAAACCGAGGTGCCTCCTACTGCTCTGCCTGGCCAACACTTCACCCGCTCTTGCCCTTTCTTGCACAGACCCTCTGCGTGTGACCCTCACACCAAAGAAGCTCAAAACGGGCATTGGCAGCACCGTCATCCTCTCCTGTGCTCTCAGTGGGTCCCCTGAGTACGTCATCCGCTGGTACCGCAACACGGAGCTGGTGGTGGTGGACGATTATATCTCCATCCGGGGCATCAGCAATGAGACCCTCCTCATCACGGCCGCGCAGAAGAGCCACTCCGGGGCCTACCAGTGCTTTGCCACCCGCAAGTCCCAGACGGCACAGGACTTCTCCATCATCATGCTGGAGGGTGAGCTGGATTCCATGGGTTGGGGGCTTTCCTATGCTCCTCTTCCTCTGTGCGCCGGGATGCTTTGTGCATGGCTGGGAGCAGAGACACCCGCTGAGGTAGGAGGTCCTAGGGCTTCCTGGGCTGTGTGTGCAGTCTGCGAGCAGTTAGGGGATGCAGCATGGCCAGGAATGGGGAAGGACAAAAATAAGGCTTGATTGGTCTGTCCCCAGCCCTGGTCTGAGGGGCTGCCTTGCACCAGGTGTCTCCTCCCTGATCTAGATCGCTGGGCATTTGCACAAGGCTGGGCTCTGCCAAGCCAGGAGCCAAGGGCTGTATTCCCTGGCATGTCCCCTCATGGCATGTCCCTGCTGCAGGGATGCAGGCGCCTGTTGCCAACCAGGGCTCCTGTCCCATCTGTGCCAGGGCTCCCACCCTGGGCAGGAGCTCAAAACCATCCTGCCAGCGGGTGACTGCTGCTGCTGCCTCCTGTAGCTGCCGCTCCCTGACCCCCCTCCCCCTGGGTGCCCCCCAGATGGGACCCCCCGCATCGTCTCCTCCTTCAGCGAGAAGGTGGTCAACCCCGGGGAGCAGTTCTCCCTGATGTGTGCCGCCAAGGGGGCCCCCCCACCGACCGTCACCTGGGCCCTGGACGACGAGCCCATCCCGCGGGACAGTGGGCACCGCACCAACCAGTACACCATGTCGGATGGCACCACAGTCAGCCACATGAACGTGACGAGCCCGCAGATCAAGGACGGCGGCGTGTACCGGTGCACCGCGCGGAACTCGGTGGGCAGCGCCGAATACCAAGCGCGAATAAACGTAAGAGGTGCCTGTCTACTTTTAAATATCAGAATAGGACTTTTACTGGGTTTTTGATTTCGTTTTGTTCCCCGGTGGATCGCTCCTCCTTTTCCCAGCTGCCCCAACCCCATTCCCCATGCTCCCCACTCCTGCCCCGCGCGCTCCCGCGGCACTGAGCCTCCCGCTGCTCAAAGCGGGGAGTCTGACGCGGTGCGAAGCCACCCTGTAGCCTTGGAGGGCTGGAACTCGACTTTGCAGGGGTGAAAGGGCAGTGCTGTCCCCACGGGGTCTGCTCTCACCGCACAGAGCTGCCATACACCCCTCCAAGGGACCCAGTGCCCAGGGAAGGTGGTGGCAGGCGAGGGCTGGGCAGTGAAGGCACCCACTGGTGCAGGGGGGGATCTACATGAAAAACGATGATGAGGCAGCACGTGAAATTGTGGAAAATGAGCTTTGATTTGTCACGTCTGTGTTTTCTTTGTCTGCTAAGAGGCATGGCCGCGTTAATCACCATGTTATTACGGCGGGAGCGTGTTGCTCGGCACGTTGCAGGGAGCGCTTTCAGGCACGGGGTGGGGTGTAAGCCCCTGCCCCTCAGTAATCACCAGTTGAAGCTTCCAGGCGTAGAGGTGGGAGTGAGACAGAGGCAAGGTAGTGTTTATTTGTCTACTGAGAGAGAGTAGTGTTTGTGTCTCAGGTTTGAAATGGATCTAGTGGCTTTTTGGCTGGGATCCCAGGAGAGTCAGCTTTTTGCTGCCATTTACTGCTAAATTTGGAGCAAGTTCATCCCTCAGCCATGAGAACCTAGAGTTGTGTTTTCAATGAGGACATTCCCTTGTCACCATTCCCCGCCACAACCATCAGTTCTTGATGGGCTGTCACTAGATAAGATTTGGGCTTTTTTAGCCCTGGAATGGAGCAAGTCCCTCAGACAGGCCTAGGAGATGGTTACAGAGCGAGATGCTAATTTTGTTTTTCCTGCTCCTTGTCTAACTGTGTCCCAGTCTGAGAAACACCATCCATCAGCTTATCCTGAGGCTCCGTTAAGCTGTTGTCCTGCTGCACGCTTAGGATGGGGAGTGAAGATAGTGTTCATCTTTAGATTCCTTTGCTGTTTTATGCAGGAAAACAATGTAATTATTGATGCATGAAACCTCTCATTGTGATCCTCACCTGCAGCATCTCCCAGTCCGTCAGCCAGCACACGAGCCAGCCAGAAAGCGACAACTGGATGGCTTTTTGGCAATGCTTGGGTTGCCAGCAGGAGGGGAGGTGAAATGCGTTTGCCAACAACAGTCAGGTTCCCATAGCAGCTCTTGTTGAGGACATTTGGCACAGCACAGGCAACTTCCTTCTAAGAGAGGCCCAGAGTGGCTGTGATGGGAGGAGCGTTCACCATCTCTTCTACAGCTCCGTGGTGGAGGTGTGCTGGGTGGCCACAGCTCCCACTGCAGAGACATGTCCAAACGCCACTCGACCTCCTCCAATGAGCAGCAGTGGGTGTCTGTGGGGGCAGCTTTTCCCCAGTCCTGGCTGCTCTGGTCACCTCCTTTGCCTGTGAAGCTCACTCTGAAGTAGCAGCAGATCTGCATGCAAGCAAACAGCCCTTCGGAATTAACCTAGCCTGCCTCTTCCTTCCTCCCCAATATGTAGGTCCCCCGAGCATCCGGGCGATGAAGAACATAACAGCGGTAGCGGGTAGGGACACTTTCATCAACTGCAGGGTGATCGGGTACCCGTACTACTCCATCAAGTGGTACAAGGACTCTCTGCTGCTGCCTGATAACCACCGCCAAGTGGTCTTTGAGAACGGGACTCTCAAGCTGATGGACGTCCAGAAAGGCATGGACGAAGGCGAGTACCTGTGCAGCGTGCTGATCCAGCCCCAGCTCTCCATCAGCCAGAGTGTCCACGTCACCGTCAAAGGTAAGTGGGTGCGGAGGCTCTCCCTGGATCAGACGGAGAGGCTGTGCTGGTTGTGTTGATCACATCCCTGTGGCAGGATGAGGCAGAAGGGATGCTGTGATGATGGGAGCTGGGTTCCCCACCACGGCAGCCCTTGGGAGCTGGCTCCGCTCCTGCTGGAGCAGCTACTGGGTCCTGCCTGCGCGCCCGCCACTGCCCTGAGCCACACTGTATCCATTTCCCCTTACAAGCCATGGAGCAAGGATTTACGGTGTAAACATAACGTATTAAAACATCTAACCTTTGCTCGGATCACCTTCACCGATGTTTTTCTGTGTGCGTTAGCTTTTAAAAAAATAATACTCTTGGTCTTCCGAGCGCACAGAACATCTTAAAAGCTTCTCTAGACCATCAATTATTCAGCCCCTTTGAGGGAGCTATCAGTCCTAATGAATTGAGCGGGTGCATTCCCTCCCAGTGACTCGCCGAGATTGTGCTGGGAGCGCGCGGCGCTCCCGTATCTCCCGTCCTCAGAGTTGTCGGGTCGTCCCTGCCCGTCGCGAGTGTGGTGTTTGCAGTAAATCATTTAGACAAACAGAGCGGCGCTGGGGACCAGGCTGCCCAATTGTCTTTCTCGGTCTCGCCCAGCAGGGTATTTATGGACTGGATTTTATGCTGATCCCTCCCTCCCTCCCTTTCCCAGTGACTGTTTTCTTATTAGGAATCAGGTTCACCAGAGAGTGCATCAAGCTGATTATAGATGCTACCACTTGATTAGCTAATGCTCCTCTGCGAGGCTTTGCAAAGGGAAGAGAAGGCTGTGATAGCTTGTCTGAGGATGGCATGGGGAGGCCACTGTGCCCTTGGGTCCACAGCTCTGCTCTCCTCACCTTACAGATGTTCCCCAGGGAGTCCCAGGGCTTGAAAAGAGGCTAGAGGTGGGTAACTGCTGGTCATCTCCTGAGGTGTGGAGAGAGCAGCGCCATGGATATGTGCATGTGAAGTTCAGTAACAGGCATCACTTTTTGTCAGTCACTGGGAGATGCTATCAGAGGATGCAGGATGCTGGAGTTGAGCTGAAGATTGCAATATTTTGGGAATAACCACTAGCAAACCCTTCCCATTCAGAATATGGATTTGCTGAGTTCCTTGTTTGCTCTGGCCATCAGATAAAAGGAGTTGCAAAGGCCCTGGAGACAGAGCTTTTATTGCCATGAGTGCCTGGTGACCACGTTAGGTGCCATGAGTGAGTTGTGCAGGTCTTTCTGAGCAAGCAGTGGTAGAAACTTCACAGCTCCTCAGAAGCTGGGCTGTGCAGGCAGCTGGCAGTGCCAGGACATTGGCAGGGTGATGCTTCACCCCATGGGAAAGAAGAGTGTTTGCTGGAGCTGCTCCCCTGACTCCAGCTGCTGTGCCAGCCTCTCCAGGCAGGGAGACCCTTGTGTGGTGTCCTGGACTGTGGCCATGTGAGAGATCCTGGGAACACTGGAGAAAGGAGAATTGCAGTGGGAAAGGACCTGGGAAGGAGAGACAAGTTGTAAGCACTGATTGAGAGAAGCTGGAGCAGAGAGAGCTTTTCTGTCCTTATTCCTGGCAGCTCAGAAGAGGCCGGTGGGGTGTGTTTGGAGAGACACGGATCCACAAGCCCATCCCTGCTCTGCAATAGACTGCAGTGCATTCCCAATTAATTATTCATTAATTATGGAAAACAGGCAGTGCTGGCTCCATGGCTCCGGCAGCTCGAGCCACGTCGCTGCAGCTGGTGAAGGGGCAGGCCAGCCCTGCCTGAATTTGCCTGTGCCTGCCTGCAGCCTCGGGGGGCCAGCATCCCCCTGCTCGCCCACTGCTCAGCAGAGCCACCCAGCCAGGCCAGGGCCACCGGAGACCAGGCACCAGGGACCTCTGTGGTGGGAGCCCGGGGCCGCGCGTGGCGGTGCGGAGAGCCTCTCCTGCTCCTCTGTGAGAGGGCAGCTTATTTCTGCCGAGGGGACAATTGGCAGCCAGCTAATTAAATTAGGGAGACTGCAGAAAGAGGATCCCATCTACCAGGTGCTGAGCCTTGTTAAGCTAATTGTCCCCCTCTCTCCGCCTTCTTCCCTCTTCCACATTGCCAGGGATGCTACGGTTGCCTAATTAAGTTATCAGAAAGATAATGGCTGGTTCTGAATCCAGTACCTTTAAGAAAAGCATCCATCTAATAATTGCTTTTATGCAAGTAGATAAATGCTGAGGTGGAATTTCAGCTGGTGTGTGCGGGGGGTGGCTGGGGCTTTCCCAAGACAGGGCCTCCTCTGCTCAGGGGGTTGTTTATCCATCTTGCTCTCTTAGCATGGTGGCCCTGTCAGGTGGGAGATGTCTTCCTGCTGTCCTCTGCTCGGCAGCACCTTCTGTTCTCCCTGGCTGTGCTCCCAGTGGAAGCAAAGCCTTAGTTTCTGGGCTGCTTCTTTTCCTGGGACAGCATCTCCTGCAAGCCCTGTGTGCCCCGTCCCTGATGGAGGAAGGCTTTCCTGGACAGGTTCTCCAGCATGCTCTGCCTCTCCCCTCAACAGTCCCTCCGCTGATCCAGCCCTTCGAGTTCCCACCAGCTTCCATTGGGCAGCTCCTCTACATCCCCTGTGTGGTCTCCTCTGGGGACATGCCCATCCACATCACCTGGAGGAAGGATGGACACGTCATCCTCTCCGGCTCTGGGGTCACCATCGAGAGCAAGGAGTTCATGAGCTCCCTGCAGATCTCCAGCGTCTCCCTCAAGCACAATGGCAACTACACCTGCATCGCCAGCAATGACGCTGCCACGGTCAGCCGGGAGCGGCAGCTCATCGTGCGGGGTGAGCGCCCAGTGCTGCCACCACATTGGCTGCAGGAGGGTGGTGGTGCTGGGAGGGGGGTGGCACAGGAGAGAGCACGGAGAATTTCCAAGGCTGGAGGGAGATGAGGCTGTTTCCCAGTTGCAGGAGTGGAGCAGAGCAGGCAGGGTGGTGAGGAGCAGGGCTGAGCCAGGGCTCACAGGCAGGGAGGAGTTTTGAGGGACTAGTAGGTTTTTTGCTACCGTGATTGTCTTTTCTCTCAAATCATTCAGTGCCTCCTCGTTTTGTGGTCCAACCCAACAATCAAGATGGCATTTATGGCAAGGCCGGGGTGCTGAATTGCTCAGTTGATGGGTACCCTCCTCCGAAAGTCATGTGGAAGCATGCAAAAGGTAGGTGTGACACACAGCAGTGTGCAGGGAGCTCCATGGGGAGAGGACCCTTCGTCAGGGCTGCCCCAGGACAGAGCCTCGCCAGGCTCCTTGGCCTTGGCTCAGCTCTGTGTCTCCAAATCCTCTGCTAGGGAGCGGCAACCCCCAGCAGTACCACCCCATACCCCTCACGGGCCGCATCCAGATCCTGCCCAACAGCTCCTTGCTCATCCGCCACGTGCTGGAGGAGGACATCGGCTACTACCTCTGCCAGGCCAGCAACGGTGTGGGCACAGACATCAGCAAGTCCATGTTCCTCACTGTCAAGAGTAAGTCGCCAGAGTGGCACTGTGGTGATAAGGGTCTGGGGACCTGGTGACAGTGGCTGGTTGGGGGTGCTTGTCAGCACAGCTTGGGCCAGCACAGTCCCCTCCTTGGTGCTGAGGGCTCCCACTGTGCCAGGCTCTGCCCTCGGCACAGCACATCCCTGTGATCGATGTGTGGGGCACAGGGGGGGAGGGAGGAACATCGATCTCCATCCTCCAGGGACCTGCTCCCCTTTTGCTATTAAACACACTTTGTCCTTAATAAAACCGAGCAATCAATCTACATCATACAGGAGGAAAGGAAATAGCTGGGCTAATTTGACAGGGACGGGCTGGGCAGGGTTGTTAGACACTATGTTTGAACTGCGCCTTTTATTGGATTCCTCTCCCGTTGCTATCAGCAGAATGCATAATCTCCAGCTCCTCTTTATTTATTTTGATTGTTGCTGCCGTGAGCATTCAAACCTCATAAAGGAGGTAGTGGAGGGGGAGACCTGCCCCTCACACTCGCTTCCCTGGCAGTTCCCACGTGGCCAGAGCCAGAGGTGGGCTCACCAGGGCTAAACTCTGCCCTGCCCATGCCAGGGGACAAGGCAGAGGGCACACAGTGATGGGGACTATGGGTGACACCACCCCCCAGCCTTTCCTGGGTGCCACCCTGTCATGGCAAGGGTGTGGTGCCTGGAGAATCACCCGGGATGAGTCAAGGAGAGGGTGACTCTGGCTTGGGCAGCCCCCTTGCTGCCTCCCCTCCCCAGCCATCGCTTTATTTTCTGGCATCATCAGTCATTTCTCCCAGGGTTTCACCCCTCCCCACGAGCCTCTTCTTTGCCGGGTTTCTGCTCCCTCCCTGTCAGCTGTTTAATTTATCCCGCCGACTGATGAATCAAAACGAGTGACTTCAAACACGGCACTTCAATGAGGCGCAGGTACAAAGTCGAGGCGATTAATCCCGAGCGAGCGTGCGGCAGTTGCAGCGCCCGAGCTGCCGCCTTGTCCCCACTCTCTGCCGTAATTGCATCCCAGGACAGGTTGCTGGCTGACTTGAATAGCACGTAACCTTATTATGCATGTGCTTCCACACTTCCCGGAGACCTTGCAGCCTTTGAAAAGCCTTGGATGAAGAGGTAGACAAAGCGCCACAGCCAATTAAGCCTTATACGGGGCTCTTTGTTTTGTTTCATTTTTTTGGGGGTTGTGTTTGTTTAGTGAAATGTCAGGCCAATTAAAGTGAGATCAACGCCGGCTTTCCTTGAAAGTCAGGACACTGAGGATGGAGTTAAATGGAAGTTAAGCAGAGCCCCAACAGAGCTCGTTGGTGGTCAGCAGGGAATGGGGAGCAGCCAGTCCGTGGCCACACAGCTCCTTCCCCGAGACCACAGGGGGAAGCTGAGCCAGCTGGGTAATGCCCCAGAGCAGTCTGTGCCATCCTGGCCAGGGGCAGGAGGAGCTGGCTGCTGTCCTCGGGGGTTCTGGCAGCTGTCTGGGGCCATATGGAGCAATGGGCAGTGCCCGCAGTGGGTCTGGAGAGGGGTGGGTGCCCGTGGGTTGTGGGCATGCCCATGTTTGGAAGCTGGCTGTCATATGGCGAGGGTACAACTGATTGCTGCCATGCAATTTGAATTAATCTCATGCTTCAGGTGAAACTTGGCTAATCAATGGAGAAAGGAAGCTGAAACGGGAGCAATCAAATTAACATCACAGAGCTGCCTCCAAACAAGGATGAGGGGGGCGATGGAGGCGGGCACAGCCCTTGTCACCGTTCTCATTCCGTTGTCAGCAGCGGGCTGCGAAGCGGCTCGTGGCCCAGCCCTGCACAGGACGTGGCTCCCTTTGTAGGCAGCCTTATCTCTGCCCAGCAACTGTGACCAACCTCTTGTCAACAAGGCCCGTGGGCACAGGGAATGTGGCAGCTGACAGGGGTGGCTGATGGGGCTGAGGACAGGGAGACAGGTGGTCACAGAAGGTGTCAGAGGAGAGTTCTCCTCAAGGGAAGCCTCTCGCAGAGCAGTGGGGCTCTGGCTGGTGCTCTGGCAGGCAGGAACCAGTGTGGGTGATGTCCCTGTACCCAGGCTGGCTGGGAGCAGCTCCCAGCAGCCCTCAGAGGCCAAGTCCTGGGTGACTGTCCCTCCGCAAGCAGGTGTTGGGTAGCGCTGTGCAAGAGGTGCTGTCTCTGCTCCAGGTTATACTGCCTGCATGAACGGCTGGGGTTTGCTTAGGGTTTGCTTCAGTGCTTTCCCTGCTCTGGACCGTGCGCTGCTCTCCTGGGACCCTGGCAATTGAGACAAGTTGATATGTTTACATCCAAGGAGCTGCTCTTAATCAAACATCAATAAGTGCCTTTCAGTGAAGCAGAGCCTGAAACGGAGCTTATCTCCTGGGACTGCTGCTCACCAGGAAGGGGGCTGATGTCTCCTCAGCTGCCAGAGCCCCGTGGGACTTTCCTGCCCCTTCAGCCCCCGTGGCCATGCACACCCTAGGCCCCCAGCCTGCAGCAGGTGAAGGCTGAATGTGGGAAGGCAGCCTCCTGTGCCCCGCCTGCCCAGTAATTCTTGCTTTGTTTCTCATAGCTCTTGATTTCCCACACCCGAGACTGCAGGTCCACCAGCAATCGCCACAGGTCCAAGTGCTGCTCTGACATCCCTGCTTTTTTCTGTCCCCTTTGGGGCAGGATGGCCACAGCTTGGGGCCAGCAGGTGCTAGCCTGGGCACTTCTCTGTCCCAACCACGTGGGCACCCGCCCTGCACCCTGCAAAGCCCGGCAGCTCGGGAGGAGAGGTTTCCGTAGCTGTTAATTGAATTACATTGCCACAGAAAGCCGAGAAGTCGTAGCTCATTAGAGCCTCTTGTGTCCCATTAGAACAGTGTGTGTTGCCTTTGCGGATTGTCATTATCATACATTACTGCGGGACTCAGCACTGCTGTTTGTTTATGCATTACATTTTTTTCTGCTTACCCAGGCTGCCCTGGCTCCCTCAGCCCTCCTCTCCTGCACGGCACCGGGGCTGGCTCTGGCATCGGCCAGGCTTGGTGCCAGGGCTGGGGCTGTGGGCAGAGGACTCGCTGTGCTGTCCCACGAGCTGTCCCCAACAGTGCTGCAGCCACTGCCCGGGCAGCACCAAGATGTGCCCGCCCCGGGTGCTGCAGCTGGCTCCTTGGGTGCTGAGCATCACCCAGGGCCTCCCCACTGTCCATCCTTGCATATGTATTGGGGTGCCTATGTGTGTATATATATATATACATATATGTATCTGGTATCTGCAATGCAAAGGCAGCTTTGTTGATGTGAAACCGCACTCTATATTCTGCCCAGGTTTATACGAGTGAATTATGCAAATCTGTGATGGAAAACATTCTTCCTCTCATCCTCGGGAGTGTAAAACCTTAGTCAATAATTCATACCTGCACGTCTCAGACTGGAGGCTTTCTCTTCATTATAGTGTGCGCTTGGTTATTTGTCTTTCACATTTTATTGTCTACCCTGGTGTAATGCTATGCATTATAAAATTTATCTGCTTCATTATTTTATGATCCTGAGCTGTATAATGCAGCGAGACAATTCCGCTTTGGGCTGCGTGGCCTCTTGGAGAGACCAACACCCACCACCTCCCTGGCAGGGTCTGCGGACCATGCCAGGGCTGGGTGGCACCCAGCCGTCCCCTGGGCACATGAGTAACCCTCTGCCTCCCTGCAGTCCCGGCCATGATCACCTCCCACCCCAACACCACGATCGCCATCAAGGGCCAGACCAAGGAGCTGAACTGCACAGCACGGGGCGAGCGCCCCATCATCATCCGCTGGGAGAAGGGTGACACTGTCATCGACCCCGACCGCAACATGCGCTACGCCATCACCACCAAGGACAATGGCGACGAGGTCATCTCCACCCTCAAGGTGAGGTCCCTGGGGTCTTGCACTCTCCCAGGCTGCTGGGCATCTTGTTTGGGTGATGGAGGGGGGCAGGTGGTACAGGGGGTGCCCAGGGAGGAGGGTGTTTGTGTCCCCCGGTGGTCTCTGGTGGGTGGCACAGAGGCTCATGCTGCAGCTGGGCTCCCAGAGTGGCAAAATTGAGTCCAGTGTGGAGGGATGTTAGAAATGGTATCTCTGGGCAGCAGCAGCATCTGCACTGGCCCTGGCACACTGCGGGGCAGTCAGGCAAAGCAGCTGGCTGGTACTTGGACTTGTACAACTACCATAAGAGTTGGGGCTGCCCTGGACCCTCAAGAGGAGCTGGGCTTCACATTTTAATTACCCTGATTAAAAATCAGCCACAATCTGTTTGGTGTGACAGCCCCTAGACAATGCACTGGATCTCAGCTGCCCGTGTGATGGGCTCTGGTTGCAAAGGTGTTTTGCAGCACCAGGGATGTCTCTAAGAACAAATTTTCAGTGCAGGTCTGAGCTGTGGGACTGGGATTTGGAGAGTGACCTGCCCCACAGGCACAGCTCCTGCTGGGGCTGGTGCCAGGAGCAGGCTGTGATACTGGGGGAAAGTGAGGGCAGGGTGCTCCGGGTAGCTTGGCCTGATTTGGCTCCTCTTCTTCCCCTGAAATGTTCATAGCTGAAACCAGCCGACCGTGGGGACTCTGTCTTCTTCTCCTGTCACGCCATCAACTCTTACGGCGAGGACAGAGGCTTGATCCAGCTCACCGTCCAAGGTACTCGTTCCCCCGGGGTGCAAAGCCTCACTGTGAGAGTCCCCCTGCTCCTGGGGGGGCTTCTCTGCCCATCGTCACTCCCCTGCCTGTGTCTCTCCAAGAGCCCCCTGACCCACCGGAGCTGGAGATCCGCGAGGTGAAAGCCCGGAGCATGAATTTGCGCTGGACGCAGCGGTTTGATGGCAACAGCATCATCACTGGGTTCGATATCGAGTACAAGAACAAGTCAGGTAGGTGCTGGCTGATGTGATCTGAGCGACCTCCTTGGCCCCAGCAAGCAGTGGGGCTGGGGGCTGTGCTGTCGCTGCTGTGTCCCAGGGCCAGGCAGGTGAGGGGCTGCCAGTGCCTCCAAGGGAATTTTCTGCATCCCTCTTCCTTTGATGAAGGAAAGAGAGAGCAGCATTAATGAAATATGCTATTTTATGATGGATGGGAGCAATTGAAAGGGAATGTTAGAAGAGACAATATTTGTGACAAGCCAAACCCAGACCACACAAAAGGGGACAGAAGCTGGGGGTGCCTGGGGACCTCACCTGCCTGAGCATGGCCCCCTTGTGCTGCAGACCTTGGGACTCAGGTGCTAACCCTTGTCTTACTCCGCTGCTTTTCCAGATTCCTGGGATTTTAAGCAGTCTACACGGAACATCTCCCCGACCATCAACCAGGCGAACATCGTGGACCTCCACCCAGCCTCGGTGTACAGCATCCGCATGTACTCCTTCAACAAGATCGGGCGCAGCGAGCCGAGCAAGGAGCTCACCATCAGCACGGAGGAAGCAGGTGCTGCTCCTGGTTCAGATGCTGGGGCTGGGTCACCCTCAGCTGAGTATTTTCCTGATGGAAAGGTCCTTCCCTGGTGCTTCTCAACATGCTTTTTTGGGTCTGTTTCTCCACAGCTCCTGATGGGCCCCCGATGGATGTCACCTTGCAGCCGATGACGTCCCAGAGCATCCAGGTCTCCTGGAAGGTGAGCAGGGCTGGGGCAGTGGGTGGGTTTTCCCTGGCAGCTTCTCCTGGGACCCTGAGTTTCGTCAGCAGTAGGACCAGGAAGAGTTTCCCTTGCCAAATGAAAACCTAATGACTGGGTGGACAGCTTGGCTACATCACACAGGGTCCTTATTAATCATGTTTTGTAACAAGCTCATTATCTCATAGGATGTCCATGAGGGGCGATGGAGGAGAGAGGATAAATATGTTAAAACTGAGGTGCTGGGTTGCAAAGTGCTTGAGCAAAGATCAATAAAACTTAGAATCGGATTTATTTTTTCCAAAGGTGCATAATGAAAAATAAAATTGATTATAAAGTTAGGACTTTGGAATGAACTGGTAAGTCAATAAATTTAGGGTTCCAGCTTTTCCCCCCCTCCCCTCAAGCACTGAAAAAGCAGATTAATGGAAAATAAGATTCACTTGGAAGATAAGTCACTTCATTTTAGGAGTATTTCAGCAAGATGGATCGCCCTGGCTTTGTAACATAAATTTGCAATCAACCCTATTGATTTCTTAATGCTTCAGAGAAATATTGTTAAGATTGATCTCAACCTGGCCTCGTGCATTTTTAAGGCTGTCAGACTTGGGATTTTTTCCCTCCTCCCATTGACTTGCTTCAGTCAGAGAATGATGCTGGCCAGATGTGCCCTGCTGCCCAGCCCAGCATCTTCCTCTCTGTCCACCCACTGGACACGTCTTATCAGTGCTCTGCCCCTTGGAACATGCACCCGAGTGCTGCTGTGGGGAGAGAGAATATAAAAGCACTGGGAGAAGGTGCTGGGGAAGAGAGTCTTCTGAGTCTCCTGTCCCTGGGGCATGCTTTCTGGGCAGCACAGCCCTGCCTGACACCACTCATCCCTCAGGCCCCCAAGAAGGAGCTGCAGAACGGGGTGATCCGTGGCTACCAGATCGGGTACCGGGAGAACAGCCCAGGCAGCAACGGGCAGTACAGCATCGTGGAGATGAAGGCCACGGGGGACAGTGAGGTCTACACGCTGGACAACCTGAAGAAGTTTGCCCAGTACGGGGTGGTGGTGCAGGCGTTCAACCGCGCCGGGACGGGGCCGTCGTCCAGCGAGATCAACGCCACCACGCTGGAGGATGGTAAGGCTGCTCCTGGCCCTGGACCAGGTGGTTTTCCTGCTCCCTGGTGCCAGGTCCCACCTGGGGCAATCCCAGCCCTTCCCCAGCAGATATCAGGTGGTTGCTCCCCTCTTGGCTGCGTCCACGCTCATAGCTGCGTTGGGGAGTAGTTGGGAGCGTGAGGATGCCAGGACCTCTGTGGCACTGGGCACCACAGTTAGAAGGTTGTCAAGGTGGATTTGGACATTGCTGAAGTGCTGGGGAGGTTTCTATCTGGGAAAGATCACTGGTGGACTCAGTTGTTGTAAAAACAAGGAGAAAAAAAGTTTTGCAGTGTGTTTGCTCTGCAGTTTTTCATACTTAATTAAGGCTCTCGTTAGCCTGTCAAGCCATGATAGTTTCCTGGCTGCATTAACACTCCTCCTGGGGTATTCATGGGCCCCTGTTTTAGCAGTAGTGTCTTTTCCATAATTATATTACCTTAATTTTGTTCAAACGGACTATCTCTATTAGTTTATTATGCTCCGTCCCTAATTACATGGTGCTTATATTTTTGCACCTAAGTAATATGAAACAATCATTTTCAAAGGGGATCATTATGGTGATGTATTATCATTTAAATGCTCATAAAAATTAGAGTTACTTCTTAGGGGGCAATGGGATTTAATTGCCTTTCATCCAGGCATCTTTCCCATTCTTGCCTCGCTGGGAAGCTTGGTGTGTCCCGGTGGCCTCCCTGTCCCTGTGGGCAAGGGGTTCTCACCTGCCTTGATGGTCCAGGAGGAGAAAAGCTGCATGTTGGAGGCACATGGCTGCTGGGTTTCACCTGGCTCTGGTGCCCTACATGCTAGGCAGGATGCCAGGGACTCGGGCAGCAGCACAGCAGGGTCCCATGTGTGTGCAGCGAGGTGGCTGATCCATGGGACATAGCTCCTTCAGCCTGGCATGTGCCAGGCATGTGCTATCTCTCCACCCTCCTGCTGATTGCCCTCTCCATCCTCAGTTCCCAGCCAGCCCCCTGAGAACGTGCGGGCCATCTCCATCACATCGGACGTGGCCGTCATCTCCTGGTCAGAACCTCCTCGCAGCACCCTCAATGGGGTGCTCAAGGGGTACCGGGTCATCTTCTGGTCCCTCTACATGGATGGAGGTGAGATCTCATGGAGAACGGGTGATGTGGGGATCTGGGCGGGTGGCAGCATGGGGCTGACAGGCCCCATCTCCCTGCAGAGTGGGGCGAGATGCAGAACATCACAACCACGCGGGAGCGAGTGGAGCTGCGGGGCATGGAGAAGTTCACCAACTACAGCGTGCAGGTGCTGGCATACACCCAGGCTGGCGACGGTGTCCGCAGCAGCGTGCTCTACATCCAGACCAAGGAGGACAGTAAGTGACAGTGCCTGGGGGAGCGGGCACGGGCACTGCCCTCTTACACTTGCAAAGAGGTGTTAATGGGAAGGAAAAAGATGGAGCCATTAGCAGCTTGCTTGGCACCCGGAGCCCTGCCTGTTGGGGAGGAGAGGAAGCACCCTGCACTGCCCAGATGCATGGCACAGCTACTCTGAGGTACAGAACCCGAGCCAGCCCCCAGGCAGCCCCAGCCCACTCGGGTCTTGCCACTGTCACTCAGGGTTGCAGTGTGCCACAGATGGCAGATGCCAGGAGCTGGGAGCCCTTGCTCGTGCCACAGCACCTCGTGTGGCTGCAGGGGTGTGGGGGAAGCCCCCCGTGTAAAGCCAGGGGCAGGGCATTTCCCATTTGCCGTTTTTCTTTTCCTTAAGTGCAGATATTTAAATATTTACACCCCTGCCTGCCCTACTTTAATGCCATTAAGCGGCAGCGGTGCGATTCCTGGCTCCGTGGCTGGCACGGCTGCCTGCCCGCCCAGGGAAGTGCCAGATGCTGGGGTCCACAGCCAGGCAGGGTAAGGCTGAGCCGGGAGCCACTCTGCAGATTAAGGAGATGGCCATTAAAAGCCAATCACAACCTCTAACCCGGATCTTGAGCTGCAATTAACCCTCCTGCCTTTGGCTCAGCAGAGGGCTAGAGCCACCCAAGGAGCAGTGTTCTGCGGGCAGTGGGGTGATGACAGGCGTCCCCACTTGTGCCTGCTCAATGCTGGCACGGAAACACCACTGCAGCTCCTTGCCAGTGTGGTCAGGATGCCAGCCCTGTGGTGGGATGCTGCCTCCTCACTGAGATGGACAGAGTCTCCAGAGATGTCCCAGCACTGGCTCTGCCACTTTTGCTCTCTTTCAGTTCCAGGTCCCCCAGCTGGCATCAAGGCTGTCCCTTCTTCCGCCAGCAGCGTGGTGGTCTCCTGGCTGCCCCCAGCCAAGCCCAATGGCATCATTCGGAAGTACACCATCTTCTGCTCCAGCCCTGGCTCGGGGCAGCCGGTATGGGACTGGGATAGGGTGAAGCTGGGGTGTGTGGGGTGGTCAGTGCTGAGCTGGCTAAGCAGGAATGGGAGGAAAGGGTGGGTTGGTGCCAGGCAGCAGCAAAGATCCCTTGGGCCAGGTCTGTGCACTACAGAGTGGCAGGAGCACCCATGGATGCATGGGCAGTGCCATCATCTGTTCCCTTCCTCCAGCATCCATCCCACTCAGTGCTCACTCTAGAAGGGGTATGTGCCAATAGCTGACCAAAAATAGGAATCAAACCTGGCACCATCCCCCCTTTGCAAGGGAGAGGTTGATGGGAGGTCTGCAGACTAGTGCTTATCAAAAGCTCCTTCTCAAACTCATTTCACTATCTGAGCCTCTGGTTTCCAGGGCAACATAATCTTTTCATCAAAGCAACTGGTAAAACCGCTGGGATCTGATATTGTTTTCTTGGCATCTTGTCAAAACTGTCATTTGGGTAAAAAAAAATTATGTATACTATACAATATTCATATAGGTGTCTGCTTGTGGGGTACATTTACATCTGTGAGCCCCACAAGGGCATGTGTTGGAAGGCATCAAGTGCACAGATACCTCTGGCAGTCGTGTGTTGGCACACACGGGTACCACAGCCGTACTGTAGTGGGGTTCACTGGCCTCCCAGCTCCTTCTTGGCACTGGCATGGTGGGGCAGCCTGGGCAGGGCGGCCACCTCCATGCAGCCTGCCTGGGACAGGGTGGCTTTGGCCCTGATGCGATGGTGGCTTGTGCCCAGCTGCTCCGGAGAAGAGCCCTTGGGGTTGGGCACAGCCCAGGTGGGAAGTTTTGGGGACCCTCTGGCTGCCACTGTGACCTCAGAGGGGTTTTGGCAACCCAGCCGGGGTTTGCCTCTGCTCCCGGTCGCTGCTGCAGCTCAGTGGGCAGCTGGGGAAGCAAAGTGTCCTTTCCTGGGAGCAAATCATGTCATCACAGCCATCTGCGCCCGGGCCCAGGCCTGGGCTCCCTGGAGAAATGACGACACCAGCCGGTTTCCACCGGCAGTGGGAAATGCCAGGCAGAGCTGATGCGATGTGCTGCTTGGGAGAAAACCTGCAGCACCTCAAGGAGGTGCCAGGACAGCTGTGGGTCCTCGGACAGCAGAGGGAATCTCCCCAGGGTGACAGGGAATTCCCGGGTGGCGATGCTCCCACTGCAGGGTGGCTGGGGCAGCTGAGATGGGGGTGAGGATCTCACAGAGGCTGTACCTTCTCCCATTTCCTCTCCACAGGCCCCCAGTGAGTATGAGACCAGCCCTGACCAGCTCTTCTACCGCATCGCCCACCTGAACCGCGGGCAGCAGTACATGCTCTGGGTGGCTGCTGTCACCTCCGCCGGCCGTGGCAACATCAGCGAGAAAGTCACCATCGAGCCTGCTGGGAAAGGTACACTGTGGGCACCAGCTCATGGGGGGACTTGTGCCCTGCCTCTGCTGTCCCCAGCCCCTTGCTCTGCTTCGGCTGCTCCTGCAGCAAGGGACAGCTAGGGTGACCCATGCCTGGGGTGGAGAAGGGACATGGGAAGTCTCAGCTCCTGTTACATGCTGAGGGGGTCTGTGTCCAGAGTCTGCCCACAAGGCTGACCTCTTCCTTGCCCCTAAGCCCCTGCCAAGATCATCTCCTTTGGAGGCACCGTCACCACCCCATGGATGAAGGACGTGAGGCTGCCGTGCAACTCCGTTGGGGAGCCTGTTCCCGCCATCAAGTGGACCAAGGACAGGTAGGGAGGGTGCCCGGGGCTGGTGGCACCACCCTTGCCGTGGCACACGGCTGATGCGCCCTGTCCCCTCCCGGCAGCGAGGACTCCGCCATCCCCGTGACGGTGGACGGCCATCGCCTGATCCAGGCCAATGGCACACTGGTGCTGCGCTCGGTGAAAGCCGAGGACTCGGGGTACTACACCTGCACCGCCACCAACACCTGGGGCTTTGACACCATCATCATCAACCTGCTGGTGCAAGGTGAGGGGTGCCGGGGGGTGCTCCACTGCAGCAGGCAGCACCACGACCCTGCGCTCCTGCTGATCCCCAGTGCGGGCTGTGTCCCGTGCCAGGGGCTCATGTTGACGTTTTGCTGGGACACGGTTTGGGGCACTTTCATCTGATGGGTGAGGTGCTCACGGGTTTTTTTCTCCTCCCCAGTGCCTCCAGACCAGCCCCGCCTGACTGTCTCCAAGACATCGGCGTCGTCCATCACGCTCGCCTGGATTCCTGGGGACAACGGGGGCAGCTCCATACGAGGTACAGCTCCTGTGAGCAATGGGACAAGCACCACAGCACCCATCCCAGATCCGTGGGTGCTTCTGGGTGGCAGCACTTGGGGAGTGAGGCTCATGGTGCATGTTTTCGGGCACACCCCTGCACCCTGTGCATGCAGTTCTGTCTCTTCCCTCTCTTGAAAATGCTCCAGAGCAACATTAATGCTCCTGAGCTCACAGGAGGGCTTGGTTGGGGGGGTCTGGACAAGGTGCAGTGATTGAAACAGCTAATGAAGGCCACGTCCCAGCAGCTGCTCTGTGTCTCTCAGCAATGGTGTGACTGAGCCTGGTAGGGCAGGATTTGCCCCCCATCCCCCAGCATCAGGAGGGTTCCAGGAGCCATCCCTGCTTTCCAGAGCCTCCTTTCTGCTCTGATTCATCTCATGAATTATACGTTGAAACAGCTGCACGCGGAGGGGGGAGCAGGGCGTGAGGAAGGAGACCTGGCTTACAATTAATTAAAAGCATGAAAGTAATTACAAGCAAATCTCCCCAGCCAGCAGCCTTTCACTCCAGCGGACTCTGTTGATAAATTTGGTTATAATTGGATTAGAAATATTAAAAACATGCTGCCTGCACCAAATAAATAACCAGTGGCAGGCACCAGGGTGCCAGGCACCGTGGGCAGTGCCGGGTGCTGGCCTGACTTTGACATGGCCAGGAAAGCGTGTGCCAGTGGGCAGAGCTGTGCTGGCCTGGGAGGGTCCTGGCACCTCTGGTCACAGGGAAGCCTTGGCACTGGGCAGCATGAGAAGCCTCCCTTCCCTCGACAGCACTGTGCCTGAGGTGGAGCTGGGTGCTCACAGAGCTGCTGCAAGGCACACATGTGCTTTGTGTGGGTCCTTCAGCATTGCCACAGCTGTCCTGTGAGCTCCACAGCTCATGGCATGTGCAAAGGCAGAAAGTCTGTTCCTCCCTTTTGGCTTTATTTGAGAGTTGGAAAAATAACCTTCAAAAAAACAGCCAAATCCATCACCCTGCCACGGACGTTTGGGCTCTTGCATAGCCACGAAGATCTGAACAGCCTGGGCAGCAGAGCCAGGCTGTGCTGGTGGGCACCAATATGCCTGGCAGTGCAACCCGAGCCTCGTGCGTGAGCTGTGGCTCTCCCTGGGATTCCCTGTGATCCATCCCTGGGTGCCACGCTGACAGCAGTGTGACAGGTTTGCTCGTGGAGGACACAGTGTGCTGCTCCCTGATGCTCTGTGGCATGGGAGAGGAGGTGGCAGTGGGCAGGGATGGCAGCGACTTCCTCGCAGCTTCCAGAGGGAGTTGCTTAATTCCATCTTCCCCTTATAGCCTCGCCTGGATCAGTTGCACTCCCACGTGAAACCGAGTGATGGGGACTGTGCTGGTGGCACTAGAGGCAGTCCAGGGGGCTCTTGAAGAGCACTTGGGAGGTGGCAAGCTGCTGAGGATGCCTGTGAGCCTCTTGCCTATGGGTCCTACCTGGGCCTGTGTGATGGGCAGAGCAGATGGATGAATCACCCATGTGCAGGGTCCCAGGGGATTAGGTCCTGCTAATGGTTTTGAGCTAACCCAGGGCAGTAGTGCAGGAGCAGAGGGCTGTGCTTCCATCTCTGTCCACAGGTGTGCAGCAATCGGTGAGGAGTGGGGCCCTGGCATGGCAAGGCTGTGCTGGAGCTGGCCAAGGGCTGTCCCCAGGGGGTGTGCTGGGTACCCACTGTGGGTAACCCCTTCTCTTGCCCTGTCCAGGTTACACTCACCTCCCCTGGCAGCCCCTGTGCCCAGAGATGACCTCTCCTCTTCCACAGGGTTCGTGCTGCAGTACTCAGTGGACAACAGTGAGGAGTGGAAGGACGTGTTCATCAGCTCCTCCGAGCGCTCCTTCAAGCTGGAGAGCCTCAAGTGCGGCACCTGGTACAAGGTGAAGCTGGCGGCCAAGAACAGCGTGGGGGCCGGTCGCATCAGCGAGATCATTGAAGCCAAGACCCACGGCAGAGGTGAGCCACCCCACAGCATCCCCACCGCGGTCCCCTCTCGGCGGCAGCCTTCCTGACACCTCCTCTCCCGCAGAGCCCTCCTTCAGCAAGGACCAGCACCTCTTCACCCACATCAACTCCACGCACGCCCGGCTCAACCTGCAGGGCTGGAGCAGTGGGGGCTGCCCCATCACTGCCATCGTCCTGGAGTACCGGCCCAAGGGCAACTGGGTCTGGCAGAGCCTCCGCACCAACAGCTCCAGCGAGGTCTTCCTGACGGAGCTGCGCGAGGCCACGTGGTACGAGCTCCGCATGAAGGCCTGTAACAGCGCCGGCTGCGGCAACGAGACCACGCAGTTCGCCACGCTGGACTACGATGGCAGTGAGTGGGGGGCCGTGGCTCTGGGGGGGGTTGTTCTGGGAGTGCTGGATGCCCACCCACTCACACGCCCTCACTCTGCCCTAGGCACCATCCCCCCGATCAAGTCTGCCCAAGGGGAGGGTGATGACGTGAAGAAGCTCTTCTCCATCGCCTGCCCGGTGATCCTGGCCACGCTGGGAGTGGCCTTGCTCTTCATCATCCGCAAGAAGAGGAAGGAGAAGCGGCTGAAGAGGCTCCGAGGTGAGCTGGGGCTCGGAGGCACCATGGAGCTGTGCTTTTCTGTGCTGGCTCCATGTGCCATGAACCACTGTCTGCAAACACACAAAAGCAGAATTGAAACTTCATTCTTGCCTTTTCTGTCTCTTGCACAGATGCCAAGAGTTTGGCTGAGATGCTGATCAGGTAGGTGTCTTAGTTGAATGTGGGTGGGCAGAGCTGAGTGGTGGGGGGCACTCGTGGGTGATTTAAACCCTGTTGAGCCCTAACTTGGGCTCAGACCTTCTTGGGTTCAGGCCCATGATGTTGTGTCAGCCTCTCTGGTGCTCCTTTCTGCTTCTGCCTCTGGAGGGTCCCCAGTACCCATGCTGGAGCTTGCCCAGGGAGAGCTGAGCCCAGCTGGGCTGGCTGGTGGCAGGCTCCAAGCTTGAGCCACATGGGACTCTCCCCGGTAACGGCCGGGTCTGAGTCCCCTCTTACCTCACAGCAAGAATAACCGCAGCTTTGACACGCCAGTGAAGGGTCCCCCCCAAGGACCCCGACTTCACATCGACATCCCTCGAGTGCAGCTCCTCATCGAGGACAAGGAGGGCATCAAGCAGCTGGGTAAGCACCAAGCTCTCCCTTTGGGGTCCCCCAGAAGTTTCCATCCTACCCTGCAGTAGAGTGGGGTGTGGGAGCTGTGCCTGTGGGTCCTGCTCTCATCCCACAGCAATCCCCTGGGCAGGGTTCTGCCTCAGTGGGAGTCACTGGTAGAATCACCAGGAAGTTCTCCTTGCACCCCAGAGTGCTGTTGGGGCTCCCAGCTGTAGGGAACCCAGGTCCCAAGGGGGTGCTGAGCATGGGCTCATAGATACCTACAGCAAACTCCTGGTTGGAGTGAGAAGGGTCTGACCTCTGGCTTCTTTCCACAGGGGATGACAAAGCCACGATCCCTGTGACTGACACGGAGTTCAGTCAGGCAGTGAACCCCCAGAGCTTCTGCACGGGCGTCTCTCTGCATCACCCCGCTCTGATCCAGAACACGGGGCCCCTCATTGACATGTCAGACATCCGCCCTGGAACCAGTAAGTGGCTGCGTGGGACGGGGTTTGTTGGGAAGGGTGCAGGGTGCTCACAAGGCTCTGAGTGCCAACAGCCCAGGAGCATCACACTTGGGCCCTGGGTGTCCCCTTCCAGAGGGGTTCTAGGGAGCAGGCCCTGTCCCCAAGTGCTGGCCATGCCCAGAAGTGGCTCTGAGTGTGGCAGGTTGAACAAGGAGTGTTGCAGGGAGCTGGGACATCATGGAGTGACTCTCTGTGACTCTTGTCACCTTTGTGCCATAGACCCCGTGTCGAGGAAGAGTGTGAAGTCGGCACACAGCACCCGCAACCGGTACTCCAGCCAGTGGACCCTCACCAAGTGCCAGGCATCCACCCCTGCACGGACCCTCACCTCGGACTGGAGGACAGTGGGCTCCCAGCACGGCATCACGGTCACAGAGAGCGACAGCTACAGTGCCAGCCTCTCCCAGGACACAGGTTTGCCAGCAGTGCCCCAGGCATCCCCCTAGCAGGGGTCTGCCAGCTTGGGGTGCAACCACTTCAGTGGTGGTGACCCCAAACCACCTGTTAGGGGTGTCTGCAGAAGCACAACGTACTGGTAGCCAAGGTCATGGTGGAACCATGACTTTCACTGCAGGAGCCACTTGGTGTGACTGAAAGCAGCAGGGTTGAGGTGCAGGCTCCAGTTGCTAGGGATGGTTATCAGTAGCACTATAAATGGAACAGAGGCAGATAATGGCCCAGGATTGGTGCTCTCTGGGAGTTACTGGGGTGGTATCCCCTGTTCTGTGTTCTTGGCTCTGCTTGGAGTTTTTTTGCTCCAGAGTAACTACTGTGGCTGCCCTGGTGTGTTTGTGTGTACCTGGCAGAGATGGGGCTGTGGTCTCATCTCCTGGTCCCCCCCAGAAGCTTGGTGCTGGCTTCTCAGCATCTGGGATCCTGTCCAACTCTAGGCTGGAGGTATCTCAGCAGAGGCAGTCTGGACCTTCCCACAATGACAATGCTGTGTCATGGGTGTTGAGAGGATGGGGGCAGAGTCTTTGTCAGGCGTGCCCAGTGACAGGACAAGGGGCAACAGCCACAAACTGGAACCCAGGAGCTTGCATCTGAACAGGAGGAGAAAATTTTTTGCTATGAGGTTGTTGGAGCCTGGCCCAGGAATCTCCTCTGGAGAGATTCCAAACCTTCCTGGACACTGCAATGCTGAGTGACCCTGCTGGAGCAGGGGTTGGCACCAGATGATCTCCAGACGCTGGGATTCTGGGCTGTGGGGAACGGCATTCCCAGGCCAGGTAACATTCCCAGGTAGGTGACGTGTCCTCTCCTCCACAGACAAGGGGCGCAACAGCATGGTGTCGACAGAGAGTGCCTCCTCTACCTACGAGGAGCTGGCACGCGCCTACGAGCATGCCAAGCTGGAGGAGCAGCTGCAGCACGCCAAGTTTGAGATCACCGAGTGCTTCATCTCCGACAGCTCCTCCGACCAGATGACCACCGGCACCACCGACAACGCCGACAGCATGACCTCCATGAGCACCCCATCAGAGCCTGGCATCTGCCGCTTCACAGCCTCCCCTCCCAAGCCCCAGGACAGCGAGCGTGGCAAGAGCGTGGCCGTGCCCATCCCACACCGTGCCAGCAAGAGTAAGTCTGGTTCATTGCAGCCTGCATGCAGCATTACGCTGTCCCGTGCTTTATAGGGCACATTATAGAGAGCAGTCAATGCTAGCTGCAGATAGCCATGCTCTACACATCCCATTGCATGGAGCCTGACAGGGTCTAGCATGGTTGCATTCCCAGATCTCTGTATTATCCCAGTAAGATACACAGAGGGTGGGCACTGGAAGGGATCCCCCGGTGTGGGCCGTGCTCCTCCTCAGCTTCACCCGCCTCCTCTTCTCCTTGCAGGCGACTACTGCAACCTCCCGCTCTACGTCAAGTCAGAGGCCTTCTTCCGTAAGCCCGATGCCCACGAGCCCTGCCCGGTGGTGCCGCCGCGGGAAGCCTCCATCCGCAACCTCGCCCGGGCGTACCACGCGCAAGCCCGGCACATGACGCTGGAGCCGGGCGCCAGCAAACCCTTGGGCCTACCACCCCCGGCCTCCGCCGCAACCACCTTACCTCAAAGGACTCTCCCCATGCCCGGTGCCGCCGGCACCGCGCCCGCGCCTGCCGCCAGCGCCGCCCCGGTGCCCGTCGCTGCCGCCGCCGCCACCGAGCCCCCCGCTGCTGCCGCCGCCGCCGCCGAGGCGCGGGTGCCCACGCACTCCAAAGTGGGGGGCTCCAGGGACTCGCTCCTAGAGATGAGCGCATCAGGCGTAGGCAGGTCTCAAAAACAGGGGGCTGGAGCCTACTCCAAGTCCTACACGCTGGTGTAGGGCAGCGGCCGGAGACCGCCCGCCCGCCACGGACGCTGCTCGTTTCCCCACGCCATTTATATTTAATTAACAAACTTGTACATAATGAACTCTTTTGTATAAATGAAGCTATTTTCTTCTTCTCCAAACAGAAAAAGAAACCAGGGCACAAAGAATTTGATGTTACAGATTTAAAAATATAATATATATGTAAACATATATATATATTTCACATCATTTTGAAAGGGGCACAAGAAAAGACTCAGCGACTTTTTTTTTTTTTTTGGGGTTTTGTTTTTTTTTTCCTCCCTGATCTTGTTGGTGGTTTTAAAAAGGAACGTCTCGAGGACATTGCATGCTATTTTACTGTTCTGAAAACAGCAGGAGTTGCTTCGATTTGCAAATGCTTATGTGTTAATACCTTTTTCTATGAAAAAAAACCCAGCGCTGTGTGCAATAAAGGTTATGTTTATATGTGGGCGTTTCTGAAGCAAACAGGGCAGGAGCTGGGGCAGGGGCTGGGGCAGGGCTTCCCAGCCACCCAAATCCATCCAGGCAGCCAGGACAGGCCAAGGGCAAATGGTGCCAAGCACTGCCCAGGCCCCTGCTGACCTGTGCCAATGCACAGAGCCCCAGAGCAGGAGCAGGGGGGGGATGAGGAACAACAGCACTGAGGGGAACACATCCCAGCAGCTACCACAGCACCCATGGCCCTGAGTGAGTGGCACCTACTCACCTGTAATTCCAGCCCAGCCATGACCTGCCACCAGCCAGCTCCATCCTGGGATGACCCACAGTCCTTCCTCAGGGCATGGCTCCGGCGCAGCCTGGCACCGCTGGGGCGGCACAGGGTAAGTGCGGGGGGGTCCAGCAGAGCACAGCAACTCACAGCAGGGCTCCAGGTGCCCGACGTGTCACCGCGCTGCGTGGGAGCAGGTGGAGCACAGCCCAGCTGTCCTCAGCCTCAGCCGAGCGTGACGATGGTGGCAGAGCAGCGAAGCGTGGTGCCGAAACACAGCACAATGCCCGGTGAATCCAGCACGCTGCTCTGAGTCGTGGCATCGCTGCCCCCCGGAGAGGTGAGTCGTGACAGGGGACAGTAAAATGCTGCGGGGTGCCGGGGCACAGTGGCACAGGGAACAGTGGCATGGCCCTGCCAGGGCACAGCTGGGCACAGCCTGCTCTCTCCAGTCAGATTTTCCTCTTTATTTTTACCACCAGCCACAGCAATTAACCAGGCAAGAACTGCAGGTTGTACCTTCCTCCTTCACGTGCACACTTCTGACAGCGAGGGCAAGAGCAGCTGAAGTCACAGCAGACAAGCTGGGGTTGGCAGCCTCTCTTACCTGTTCTGCTACTCCAGGAAGACAAAACCGGCCAAGGCTGGTTTTAACAGTCCTTTCTGTTACCCAAAATGACCTCACCTGCCATTTCCACTTCTGGCTTGCAGCCCCCTTACCTGCTCGTGCCTTCGCACTGCTCAGCAGATCATCCTTCGCCATCTGGTTCTTTCTGAACAACGTAAATCCTCAAATCCAGTAGAGCTGGAAGTGCCTTGGCAATAGCCTGGCAGCTGTTCACTCCCAGGGCTCGAGAAACAAGCTGTTACCACAAATTCTCCCACCCTTTTTTTTTTTTATCAGTTTTGGTCATCGTTCAGGCAACACTGGGAGCCAACCTCTGCTGAGGGGCACTGCATGGAGAGGAGTATCTTCCTGAACAGGCTGGTAGGAAGGCATCGGGGATCACACCCACTGCCACAGTTGGCACTTCACATTTGTGTTTTTGCATCAAAACTCCCATCAACACCTTATTTCCCTGTAAACCTTTCTTTAGGGACAGATTTTGCTTCTGGTGAACCAAACAGTTCCAGGACATTGCATTCCCTCCACCTCAAAGTTGCTTTGTCTCTGCCAGTGGTTTCCAGTAGTATCCAGGATGCACAGAGAATTCCTGTCAAGAGTGACCAGCCAGCCCCCACATCCACATGGGAAATAGGGGTGGCTTCTCCTGCAGCACTTACCTTGTATTTGCTTCACAGGTTTTTTTTAATGATTCCCAAAGATCTCTTCTGAACATTGTTTGCTTCAGTGCTTGATTTTTCTTATTCATTCTGCTTTAACAGGTTTTTGGCAACAAACCCTTAGTGAGTTCCCACTGCTGCGTGCGAGGAGCACACGGATCTGCACGGTGTCTGTACACGGAACATGAGCAAGGCAATGAACACTGAAAACATCACTGTGCAGCTCCAACACGTCTCTGAACCTGGAAGAGCTTCCTTGGCTTATCTTAGAGCAAGTCCTCAAGGGATGGTAGAGGGGCCAGAGGGGCTTGGGACAAGCAGCAAGTGGGCAGCAGCAACTCAGCCTTTCACATCATCCCTGGGAACCTCCTGGCTGCATGTAACCCTCCTGCACAGGCAGCCAATGATCCTCTCGCCTGGTCCCAAGGGGACTCTGGGGTCCCCACAGCAGCAGCTCCACAGCACAGCCCCCAGCAGCTCATCTGGAGATCACTGGCACAGGGTGCTGTTTGCCTTCAGCTGAGCAACACTGGTGCTGCCCCTTCCATCTGTCCCTGACGCCAGTGGGCAGTGCAGACAAGAGAAGCAGCATCACTCAAGCATTTGTCTAAGGCTTGCAGAAACTGATCTGTGCGCATCAGATGTCCAGACCTTTACGTGGTACAGATGTAAAGAGAGCCAAGTGCACACCCCCCAACAGCAGAGTACCAGCCAGGCAGCACCTCCCAAACATCAACCCCAGATAGAGGCGAAGACAAGAGTGTTCCCAGATGAGAAAGTGGCTTAGCAAGAGAGAAAGACCAATTAACAGAGATTAGGACATTTTTATTGGAGTTGGTCTAGTACAGATTTCCTTCTACATCTTAGCAAGAGTTCTCCACCTTCCCTTCTCCAGCAGTTCCAAACCCTGGCCTTGCACAGATCAAGACAGCCCAGATTTCCAGCACTCAACCATGAGAGCCCAGCACCCCCACTCCCAGCCCTTCACTGCAGCAAGAGACTCTCTCCGTGGTGCCATGCACAATAACTACCCAGGAGGGGAAGGAGGACAGTCCAGGCAACCCACACTCATCCAACTCTGCCTTCACAGGCATCAAGCTCAGGAATCCAGAGAACTGGGTTGGTTTTAGGTCTGCTTCACCAGCTGCTGTGTGCAGCATCCCAGCCAAAGCCCCAGACACTGCCCAACACCCACGTCCTGCTGCCAGCCAGCTCGGGCTGCCCACAGCAAAGCCTGGCAGCTCACAGACCAACCCATCACCAGCCCTGCTATCCCAAGACCTGCCCACAGAGCATCCACCATGAGCCAGCTCTTGGCAACTCCTCACCAACATCTCACCTGATCACAGTAAACCTCGTCCTGTTCTGGTGGCCTCAAGCTCAGTGCTTTCCTAGTCCCTCTTTCTCAACAACTCCTCACCTTCCAAGAAGCCAGCACTTGAAAATGGGTTTTGAAAGCCAAGGCAGCCCTGGGGTCCTGTCCCTGCCAGACCAGGCAATGCTGCCTGGGGAAGGACTGACCAGGAGAGATCTCACTCTGAGCAGCAACCAACACCAAGAGCAGAGAATCTATGACTGAGAACCCACCAGAAGCTACATATCGGTCAGTATACATACAGGTCAGTAACCATTGCTGCAAACCTTTGGGGTACAGTAAAGAACAGACACACGGGAGGGACAGTGCAGGGCACGGGTGGCAGACATGGCTACTTCTTCTCCTGCTTCTGCTGCTGATATCTTCTGAAGTGGGTCTGGATGGTGACAGCTGCCCTCTCGGGATCACTGTAGAACTTGTTCTCACTGCTGGCAGCAGGGCTCACATTGCCTGGGATGAGAACCAAGTCCCACGGTGAGCACAGGCAGTGCCAGGGGCCCTGGACAGGCCCCAGTGAGCAGGACAGGGCTCTGGCATCACCCCACATACCCCCTCCCAGGGCACCCCCAGACAGGCAGCTTCGCTATGGAGGGGAAAGAAGCTGGAGAGCACCCAGCATGATTCCAACACCCCTGCAGCTCACAGCCACCATCTCCAGAGGTAGCAGGAGGGAGAGCCCAGCCCAAGCCTCCCTGGCAGCACTAAGCCCTCTATTTACACAGTGTCCTTTCCCAAAGACCTCTGCTCCCCTACACTTTATCACCAGCCGTGATGCTCACTTACTTTCACACACACAAGATTAGAAAAAAAGCCCGGCCCTGTAGAGCAATAAAGCTCTCAGGCTGACAAATGGGAGCCCTCCCCATCTCTGTCTTAATGTGGCAACAGGGAAGTGTTGTGGAATTCAACAGGAACCAAATCAAAGCCACTCAGCAGTGCTCCTTTAAGCCAGCATGTCACTGCTGAGCACCCCCCGAGCAGCCATCGGAGAGCCCAGTGCCAGATGCTGCTGTGTAAACTCGCCACTGTCACCTGAACCCAGTTCTAGTCACACCCTGAAAGAATCCTGCCCGCCACAGAGCCCCCAGGGCTGCTGCTGACAGCTCTGCCCCCAGCACACCCACTGAAGGACTCCATCCCAGCTGTGCCCACCCGTGTTATCCTGCACTGGTACTGTTGCCTGCAGGAAAGCCAGCAAAACCCCCCGAGCAGCAGCCAAGCTGGCCAGGGCTACTGGCCCAAGGAGGGGCAGGGCAGAGCTCAGCACCCTGTCCTCTCTGCCCGGCCCAGCACCACTGCGCCCACTTGATCCGATTGCCCCCCTGTCCTGCTCGGAATAGCCGAGCTCAAATCCTCTTTGCTGAGCACTTGACTTCAGAGAGAAGGAGGAGAGGGGGGCAGTGGCAGGGAGGAACCTCTGCAGGGAGGAACAACTGAAACCACAGCACAGCCAGCAAGCCACAGGCTGGAGAGAAAGCTGCCAGGGAGGGCTCCCCTCCCACTAAGCTGGCGCCCAAAACACCCTTGAGTGTTTTTTTGAAGAAGAAAGAGGCCAAGAAGGGTCCAGGTGCTGCAACATTTGCCCTTCTGTTGCACCCTACAGTCACAACCAGTGTCCCCTAGTCTGTGGGCAGGGCTGCCTCCCCGCCTGCTCCCTACTCACCTCTCTCTTCAGAAACCGAGTAGATGCTGTTGTGCCGAGAGCTCCTGCCTCTCTAGAAGGGCAAAGAATGAAAATACAACAGTTACTAGATGTCAGGCAGAGGTGACAGGAATAGTCCCTTGCAGGGGAACCACTCCAGCCCACACCATGAAACCACAGCACCTGGGACACCAGGTCTGCTGGGGGCTGCTCTCTATCCCAGGCGCTGCCCCCTCCCCAGCCCTCACCTCGCTGTCCCGGCTGGTGCGGCGGCTCTGGGTCACACACTGGATCTGCCAGGGCAGGGGCTGGTACACGAGGTAGGGCAGGGGCTCCTCACGGAACAGGTTGGTCCCAAGCTGACATGGAAGGGAGTTGTAGCAAGAGGAAAGAAGCATAAGAGCTGCTCCTCTATATGCATCACCAGTGACCACCAGCCACAGCTAGACTGAGAGCCAGAGCACCCCCAGCCCACGTTCCCCACCACTCACTCTGTTCCCTAATAAGAGACCCCCAAACACCTCTAGAAATGACATGCAAAGCAGTAAATCCTCCCTGCTGCCAGGCCAGCCCAGACTCACCTGTCCAAACACTCTCACCACAAAGAACAGAGCTGTCATCAGGGTGCCCAGCATGGCTGGGGTGTCTGAGGGGCTCCCTCTGTCCCGAGATGGCAAAGCTCTGGGAGCAATGCACAGTGGGCTCCAGATAGCCAGGGACTGAAGTGTCTCTTCTTGGCAGGCAGAGGCCAAGCCCCTTAATGAGCTTATAGCTCCTGCTCATCTTGGCCAAGTTAAGTAATCGTGGGCTGCCCTTTTGCTCTTCTAATCGCTGAGTTTCTCCAACACACAGCGCTGGCGTTCCAGAAACAGCAAATCCTCTTCTCCACGTCCATCCACAGGCACACAGCCCACAGCTCTGACCCACGAGCCACGACAGACCTGCTCTGCTCAGGACTGGTGCCCAGCAGGGTTACAGCAAAGCCTCCTGCACACGAGGAACCACATCTCAGGTGGGACCTGGGATTTCTCAGAGATGCCCCGTGCTCTTTGCACAGGAGCTGCCTCAGAAGAGGGGTGGGGGATTTTGCCCAGAAGCGCTTACCTGGGCAGTTGCCATCAGGCCTCCAGTAGTTCTCCTCACGTGTCGTTTATTCCCGCACCTCGTATCCTCCAGCAGCTTTCCTCTGCCCAGCAGTAGCAACTGTCCTTGTCCTCCAGCCCTGACCCTGACACCCCCACAACCGCCGGGTCGGTTTCTGCGGCGCCGCTGCGGGACACGAGCCGGAAGGGGCGTGAGGAGGAGGGAGCGGGATGAGCGGCGGGAAGGGGCGGTCTGGTGAGGGTCCGCGGGCGTCTTGGAGTGGAGGGTCGAGCACCGTCGCCGGGGGCACCGGGCTGCGAGCTCCTCGGGGCGGGCTGGAGCTCAGGCTCCGTCCCCTGGAGGAGCATCACCCATCGCCGCAGAGGGAACCGACAGCGTCCGCCGGGAGCGGAGGGTCCTTCACCATCATCCCTACAGGACTTTTCTCACATTGGTGAGAAAAGCCGATCTGCGAGGTAATCTCCGCGGGGTGGGGGAATGGGTGGGAGCACGGTCGGGGGTCGGGTGCTGCTGTGAAGAGCCCCGCGTCCCTCTGTCCTCCCGGTGGGAGCGCGGGGGCTTCTCGGCTCCGAGCGCATCGTCCCCGGCCTTTGCAGGAGCTGCCGCGGGAGAAGCGGCGCCTGTGGCGTGTGGAGGGACCGGGAGCTGGAGCGGAGAAGGGACCGGAGGAAGAGCACCCGGGAAGGAGACCTCCCTGTCTTCGGGACAAGACTGTTTAGTGCTGGGGACACACAATAAAACGGATTTTCGACCTAAGTGTCGAAATTTCGCTTTTTTTCCTGCGCGCCCGTGAGGGGAGGGCGGCACTCCGGGATGCGCCGCTGTCGCGGGGGGTGGCACCTGAACCGTGTCCTGAGCCACTCGCCCTGTGCCAGCAGCAGCCGCCCAGCCCAGCGCCGGGTTCTGAGGGAGGCTTTCTGCTCCCAACAGTTCCCGAGACTTTCAGAAGCTGCTCTGATTCTGCCCCAAGATGACGCTGTTTTCCAGCGTTGCAGCTGCGGGGAGCAGTTGGCTCTG
>JAOEGS010006105.1:45643-57287 GCA_025447755.1 Corythornis vintsioides | reverse complement strand
CGCGGCTTCCAGCGGAGCCGCGGCCCAGCGCACCCGTGCAGGGCTCTGCCCTCACCCCGGCCCTCGCCGGGCTACCTGCCGCTTCCCAAGGCCGGCCCGTGGCCGGCAGGCGCCTCGGCCTCCGCCCCGCCTTCGTAAATTCGGCGGCCCCGGCCCTGCCCCCACCGCGGGCCGCAAGATGGCGGCGGGCGGTCCCTGTCAGCCGGGCCCGGCGGCCGTAGGAACCTTCGTGCGGCGGAACGCGCGGGCGCGGGAGGCGGTTTCCGGGCCGGGCCGGCGGGAGGCTGGGCCGGGCCCGGCCGCGGCGCCATGGGCGAGGGCTCTGCGGAGCTGGAGCTGTTCCGCCGCCGCTGGCGGGAGGAGCTGGCGGGGGGCGTGAAGCGGCGGCGGCGGGAGCAGGAGGAGGAGGACGAGGCGGCGGCGGCGGAGGAGGCCGGGAGCCGCCGTCGCAGCAGCGCGGAGCCGGGCGAGCCGGGCTACTTGGCGCTTGCCCGCGGCCTGCTGGACGGCGGCGCTCCGGCCCGCCGCGGCCCTTCGCCCGCCCGCCCCGCCGAGGAGCCCGCGGGGAGCGGAGAGGGAGGCGGCGGCGAAGGCGACGACCTGCTGGGGCAGCTGATCCGGGACCTGGTAGGGTTGCGCGGCCCTGGGGCTACTCTGGGCGAGCGGCCCGGCGGTGCCGGACCCGGCGCTTCGGAGCGGGGCCGGGGCGGGCGGAGGGAGGGAGCGGCGAAGGCTCTTCGAGCCGGAGCGAAGGGCCCGACGGGGCCTCGGCTCGGGGATGGGGCGAGAAACGGGGACGCTGAAGCTTGGGTGCCCGTGAGCTTGTTTGTAACGTCAGCTGCTGTACAGATTTCCTCCAGCAGGGTTTTAAACTTCTAAAGTCTGCTTTTTTTTTTTTTTTCTTGAGAGAAGATTGGTGTTGTTGTACCCCCCTTAAAAAAGAACTTGTTGCTCGTTCAGGGTACTTGATTGAGGGACAGTGATTGAGTGTCACGGCAGCGTAGAAAAAAAAGAGTTCCAGTTCTGTAAATAAAGCAGTTAATTTGGAAATAGCCTTAAATACAGTTCTGAACTAAATAAAATTTATTTTGGTCAATCTTTTATTTACAGTGTAGGCAAACTAGGGGGCAACCCATTTTCTTCTCACTAGCTGAGACTAATTACTCTTTGCTTAAAAAAAAAATAAATTAAAAGGAGCAGATTAAATTTCTGTCTGCAAGGCACAAATTAATCCATTTACAGAATTAGTGCTCCATTAGCACATGGGAACCCAAACACATCTCAGAGGGGATGGTGGTGGTTGAGTTTTGGATCCCTTCCAGTCAACTTTTATAGGGAGGCTGGTGCTGATTTTCCAGCACCTCTGCATGTGTAGCAGTGAGTGTGGTGCTGAGGACAAGCTGGGTGGATTTTTGGGGTGCAGGAGGGGAAGACCTTCATCTGTCTCTGTTGTGAGGAATGGAATTAGCATGAGCTGTTGCTTGTTGCTCTGTCACAAGTTCACAGTCACAGCTTGGCTATGAATACTCCTGCAGATATGTTTAAAAAAATAAATATCTGTAGCTGTGTTTACTTCTTTTATTTCCCCTCCTGTTTCATGCAAGAGCTGTTGGCCTTGACTGTTGTGTCTGTGCTGGTGCCTAGAGCAGTCTGTCCTTCTGGGGATACCTTTGGGTGCAATCAGACCAGGTTCTGGTTGGATGGGAGTCAGCTCCAGGTTGGAAGCCACCTGTTCCTGGCAGTGCTGTGCCTCAGTTCATCTGCCCAGGGCTCCTGAGTCCTGCTCAGTGGCTCAGCTGCTTTGTGTGGGCAGCGTGTGGCTCCACAGTGGTGCTGTGGCTCCTGGGTCCGAGCTGGTTCCCATCTGGCCAGCTTGGCTCTGGCTGCACGTGGCCACCCTCCCCCTCAGAGTCCCTCTTGTATTTGTCTTGGGTGCTCCCTTTGGCACCAGGCAGGAGAGCAAAACAAGCTCCTTGCAGCTCCACAGCGGGGAGTGGAGCCAGCAGCCCTCGTGCTGCGGGAGAGGGAAGGAGCAGAGTGTGCAGGAGAGCTGTGGAGGGGGAGGGAGGGAGCAGGAAAGTTGGCTGCAGCTCCGAGCCTCGGTGACATCAGAAGGAGCACGAGGTTCCAGGGTTTGTGAACTGTGCTGTGGAGCTAAAGAGACCTGAGGAGAGCACTGCTGTATTCCTGCTGTCTCAACACTCACCTGCTGCAGAGTGCCTTTGCATCAGAAACTTCCACACAGCTGTTCTCTGCACCAGTGTGGAGCTGGGGAGCTCTAAACATACCCAGCACGGGCTGGTTTTGCTGCTTGATTAGTGCTGCCAAAGGCCTGGGTGGAAATGAGTGAGGAGTGGCTGTGTGAGAGACCTGCAGAGAAACAGAGGTGTCAGGACTGCAGAAGTGTCAAGAGACAAGGGATGACCCTGGCTGGGGACCTGCCAGCCCTTCTGATGGCAAACAAGGGAGAAGGGTTTTGACTGAGCAGCAGATTTTGTGTGTGGGGATTGATGGAGAGTGATGAGGTGTTTTGGAGCAACTGGGGTGGGTGTGGGGGTGTGTTGTGTTAGTTCCAGAAACCAGGAAAAAAATAAGCAAAACTTCCCAATGTCAGAATGGGCTGATTGTCCTTTCTCTCTGTTCTATAGTATGAGCTTGGTACAGCCAGACAGAAATGTGAGAAAGGACAAATCTGGCTGCAGTAACTGCAGGAAGAGGACTGAATAATTATGTATTTAAACAAGCAAACAAAAAAGCCCCAACATCTAGGGAAAGTGTATTGAGCTGTTAGATTAAAATGATGAATTCTTTGGCTTCACATGCTTTATTTTTTCTAATTTATTTTTTTTTGGGAGCCACTTAAACATGCTGAAAGATTTGTTGCTTTTAACTGCTTCATATTAAAAAGACATTTCTCTGTTACTAATGAAAGACAAGCAGTAACATTATCTCCATTCAGTTTGATATCACAGTCTTTCTTCATTTTCCATCTTCTGTGTTTGGAATGTCACGAATGGAATGAACAATGGGCACGTGGCTTCAACATGTTTGGTCTTTTTGATGCTGAAACCTTAGACCAGTTCTTTTTAGTAGAACTTGTGTCTTGCCTTTCTCTGCTCTCAGACTGTAGCCGAGTCTTACGGCTCATTTGGTTTGTTTTTTAACTCCCCTTGGCTTTCTAATATTTACCTGATGGAACTCAGGAGAGAAAAGAGTGGCTTGGTACCTTCATGGGCTGCCTGGTGTTGTGCTGTTAAGGGAAGGAGAAGCAGAGTTGCCTCTTTATGGAGCTGTGGTGGCACTGAGGCTACAATGTTCTTTCTTCACTCTGTGGTAGCTTTTGCTCTGTGTTAAGCCTAAGAAATATTTTTATTTTTTTTTTCTTTTCAGAATGAAATAAATGAGGTTCCTTTCTTTGATATCCAGCTGCCTTATGAACTGGCACTGAAGATATTCCAGTACCTGGGCAAGACTGAATTGGGAAGGTGTGCTCAGGTAAGTGCTGCTGACAGTTTGCTTCTCTGATACCATGTGAAATTGGGAGAAACACTCAAGAAACAGTCAAGCACCTTGATGCAGGGAAGATGTGTGGTAGCCCTAGTAGCTCAGCTGATTGTGATTTTACTTCTTGGAAATACTTTCAAAGCTGAATATTGAAAAAATAATAGTAAATGAGCTGGGTTCAGAGTTTACAGCTGAGTAGCATTAAATAAAACATTTGTGGCTCGGGCAAGAGTGAAGCATTAACATTTAAAATAAATACTTGCAAAGGTCTTTTGACTCAACTGAATGTATTTAGAAACTTTCCAGTGTCTTGCTGCAGTATTTCAAAGGCATTGCTCTGCAGTGCTGAGGGCATGGCAACAGAGCTGTTCCTCCCATGCTTCAGTGTGTGACTTGAACAGTAGGAACTGGAATAGTAACTTTTCTGGCTGTAATAACTTAGTGTGAGGCTACATTTTAAATGACACCAATTTCCTCCCTTCCCCTCCCCAGCCCTGCAAGTGGTTTATTTTTTTTCCTCAGTGATACTTGAAGGTAATTCTGTCACCAGTCTGTAGTCAGAGGGTCCATAATTGATGTCTGGTTGTAACCTGCCTGTCACCAAGTAGCTTTAACCATTCACCAGCACCTAACTGCTTTGGGGATTGTTCAGCCCACACTGTGGAGCCTCATTATCTCCTTTCTTCACCCATTGAACCTTCTCTCTGAGTGAGCCTGCAAAGCAAACTTCAGTGGCAAGTGCTGGTTACCCCATGGAACAGTAAAATGTGGATATTTTTGTTGCCAGCTCCACCCCTGGCTGTGTTTAGTGTTTCAGGCTGGTGTACGTTGCACATACAAAGCACATCTTGCAACTTCACAAAACTCCAACCAAAACCATTCCTTGTGTTTCATTTGACTCACACCCTGAGCTGTTTGTCAGAGAAATATTCCTGTGTGAAAACCCAGAAGTGACAGGCAGGAGGTAGCTTTGTTGTGGGGGGTAAACTAGACACAAGTATTACCCAAATGGCACATACACCAAAATGAAATTGGGCTGTTCATGTTCAGCACCAGCAGGTCATAGTGCTAAATAGCTTCAGATGCTTCTTGCTTAAATCTTTGACCTCATAAAGCCTTTTAGGAACAAGGACTATTAGAAGAAAAAGAATTCTTCTTGCAGGGTTGCAGAGGTAAACATTTTCTAGGATTATTTTATGGTGCTGTCCAGGAGACTGTAAATCTTTCAGATTGGCTCAAGTTTCTGTCATTTGAGGTGGAGAGATGTGACCAGCAGAGGCCACACCCCATGGAATGAGAGAAAGTTGCATTTTTGGAGTGGATTACTTCAAGGTTCTTCTTTCTCTCTGTTTGTTTGTTTGTTTGTTTTCTCCTTATTTCTCCCTTAGGCATTTACCACATGACAGTAGAAGATTGTTGAAGGGCTGCTCCTTTTCTCTCTGCTTGGGCTGCACTTGATGTCTCTCTCACTTTACTTTTTTCACCTGAACTTGTTCTCATAAGATGTGTTCTAACACTGGAAATGTTTCCCACATTTCTCCTTCTCAGACCGAGTCAGTTGGTCCTAGGTGGCAGCTGACAGGTAGCTGAGCAAATGCCCAGTGTTTTCCAGGGCTTTGGATATCCAGTGCTTTTAGTGCAGAGCTGGCTGCTTGTTATGCATTCAGGTAAAAAGCAAAGCAATAAAAATTAATACCAATTTCATTCTCTTGGTGATTTTGTTTTTGAAGGGGGGGAGAGCCCTCATCTGTTAAATGGAAAGCCCTGCTGCTTTATGGTGTTACCAGAGGAAGGTTTTATTGTTTGTTTTTTTCGTGGTTTTGTTGTGGCGTGGGTTGTTTTTTTTTGTTTGTTTGTTTGTTTGTTTTTAATTTTATTAAGGCATCTTGGGATTTTAGTGAAATTGGGCCAGTTGGTGGAATTGGCATCATGGACTGTGGGAGTGCCTTTGGAGAAAATCCGTTTGCTCTTTAAGCCAAATTGGTAACTGGCTAACAGTAAAATATCCTAACTACAGAGCCTCTCTGAGATGTAATCACACCACAGGCTGCTCTGGAGAACTTTCATTTCACCCTGTGATTTCCCCCTCCTTCTCTCCACAGCTTTTTTTTTTTTGATAAGACACAAGCTATCTGTATGGCATTTGAAATCCAAATGCCGTGTGCAGTCTGTGCAGTTACTGGTGTCACCAGTACCTGAGCTCTGGTGGGTTCACAGTGGTTGTGCAATGTTCAGAGACCAGTCTCTGTTGATATCCCCTGTTTATAATTCAAGGAGAAGGGTATCCAGGACTGAACATGTCAGCACCACAGGTCAGAGCAGTTCCCCTCTGCTTTGTGGCAGCCCTGTGAGCACCTTTTGACTCTGTTCTAAGAAGTGTCTGTGCTATGAGTGCCACCTGGATGAGCCAGTACTGAACAAAATGGATTTGGGCAATGCCAAGGTGCTTTTATTTCTGAACAGACCAGTGGGAAATCGCCTTGAACTGTTGGGATTTTCATCTGGGAGATGGTTTAGGAACGTTTACCAGCACAGCTGTCTATGTATCTAGGACAAGGGAGATGGTTTCTAGGAATTTGAGAAGGGTCTTGCATAAATCAAGAATTTCAGTTGCTTGCATCCAGAGCTTCTGGAATTGTCAAACTGTTTGGCTTTTAGTGTTTTCACATTTTAAAAAGAGCCATTCTCCTGAGTTTTTTGAGCATACTTTTGCACTGAGGTTGTATATGGCTAGAAGTAGCCATCCATCCTCCTTGTAGTTTGGAGAGAGCAGAGAAAAGGATGGATAAGGATTTTCTGGGCTCAGGATGAGACTTCAAATAACATTGTGAACTGAAAAGATGAGCAGCTTCCACCTGGTGTGGTTTCCATCTGAATGGCTTTGGTTTAAACACTGTTTGGTGCTAGATATTGCATGGAAGTGAAAGTCCAGCTATTTCTAATTGAGGCCCCTGCTTTCAGCAGCTGAACCTTGACCGTGTCTTTGTGTGTCTAGGGAAGAAAATAAACCTAATGAAACAAAGGCAGTTATCAGATGCACAGGGATGAATAAACCTTCATTAGGATTTGAGCCAGTTGATTTACATTGGATTAGAAGAAATTTAGGCCTTGATGGAAGAGGTTTGATTTTTTATTTTTTTTTTTTTTTTTTAGGTTTTTTTGGGGGAGGGAATGGAAGCAGGGGGGAATCCCCCAAAGGCAAAACCAAATAGCAAAACCTATGTCAGTGGAAGCCTTTGAAGTCCTTCAGAATGTTATTACTTGCTGAACTATAAGATATAAAACTGTTCCTATGTGGAGCTCAGGGGAAAACAAAAGTTTCTGTGCTGAGAACAGTTGAGAACTGTAGTAAAAAGATAATAGGAACACTAAAGACAAAATGAAATTGGGGACTGTAAATCTATAAACAGCTCCATAAGCTGTTGTCGCTGGTCGTTGGTGGGGGTTTCTGAGTGGTGTAGATTTGGAAATAATTATGTTTGGAGTTTAATAAGAGCTTTTGCATCTCTCTGCTACTCTCCAGCAGGCAGAATGCATGGGTGCCTATAAATAAAGCCATAATGCTCTGGCTTTTGGGGCCTCACCTGAAACCCGAAGTCAAGCAGATCTAATAAAGCTGACTTGAAGCCAATGGCTGGTTTTAATGCGGCTGCTCACAGTGGGGCTGTAAAGTAAAATGCTTGAGACTCTTTTATTAGAGCTTTCTTGCAGCTGAGGCTTGCTCAGTGGGGCTTTTACAAGGGATTGTCATGCCAGTTTTGGTGCATTAAGAAAAGGCTGCGTTAGGACCCTTTGGAAATTCATGCTTGTAAAGCAGCAGGATTCAATGTAATTTGATTAAAAAAAAAAAATCATAATAGGATAGGATCTTTATTCCCCTTGAATGTTTGTTCCTGAAAGTTGAAAAGGCTTACAAATTTTATGTAGTCCCCTCCTTCCCTTTTTTTTTTTTTTTTTTTTTTTTTTTTTACTGTCTTATAAAATGCTTTTAAGATCTTGAAACTAGAAAGGTCTGTACTATGTTGTCTATTTTGGCAAACTCCAAAGGTGTGTGTTTTTATTTTATTTTATTTTTTTCTTAAAAGCAAGGCAAAAGTTGGCATAGTTTGGGTTTGTTTACTGCTGCTTGTGCATTAGCCTGTCCTCTCAGTGTCAGCAGAAACGTGCTGCCCTTATGGGAGGGAGGCAGAGGTGCTGTTAGTGTCAACTGGTATTGGCTGGGGTGCTCAACTCCTGCAGAACAGCTGTTTTGGTTTTTTTGTGTGTGTGTGTGTCAGCAAAAAGATAGGTGCTCTTTTTTTAATTTTTTTCCTTTTGAACAACAATATATGAATTTATCTTACTTTTAAAATCAAATTGAGAGCAAATTCTCCAGTAAACTGTAATGGTTTGAAATTTGGATTGCCTTTTTATTTTTTACTTTTGAACTTCCTGAGTGTGTCCCTGTAGGGACTGGAGCATTAAGTGCTGCTTTTTTTGTTGTTACAGGATGATGTCTAATGCTAGAGAAAACTCAGTGCTGTTTCTGTCACTTGTAAGGCATGATGATTGTCCCATCCAGGTTGTTTTCTTTGTCTGGTGATTAAAGGTGATAGTAGGGCTGCTAATTTGAATTGAGGTCTTCTAATGGATAACTAGAATATTGGCTCTGCTGGGTTTGGATGTTCCTGTTTTGCTCTTTTACATTAGTAACAAATCTTAAAAACATAGGTTTTTTTTAAGAGAGTCCACCCCCATTTTTTTTCCTCTCCTATCAACCTTTTAATTATTTATTTTTCTTGGAAGAAACAGGTCATGAGAGATGTCTTAGCACACAGTTCTGGATTCCTACTGGGCTGTTGGTTTTCAAGAGCAGTAATGACACGTGTGTGTGTGTCTTTACAGCAAGCCCACCAGTCAAAGTGACATCAACCAGATGGTGAGAAGCTTCCTAATCTTCCTAACACCCTGGAGGTGTCTAAAAGCCCTATAGATGTGGTGCCTGGGGCTACGGCTGAGTGCTGGACTTGGCAGTGTTAGTGCTTGGACCTGATCATCTTAAAGGACATTTCCAACCTAAACGATTCTAGGATTCTGAAGTTTTCAAGGGGAGATCTCTGCTCTCCTGCAGATACAGTGTGCAAGGAGGATGGGCACCACGTGTGAAATGGTTTTGCACTTCCCAAATTGTCCTGCAAACCACAGGGTGGTGTTGGTGGGTGCTTTCTGGACCTTAGGTGTGGGTGCTTGGGTCAGGCTGACTGTTGATTCTTGGAGAACAAGTAATAGTTCCTTTCCCCTCCCTGTGCCGCGTTGTGTCCGTGTGTAAACGTGCAACGAATGACAAGGAAACGCAGAGAGCTGGTATCAATGGGACCAAGGTTCCAAGTGGAATCTGGGGACTGAAGCAGACATTAGATGCTTAATTGTAAGTTGCTAGAAATGATGTCAGCCCGAGAAGGTGGTTTTGAATCTTTTGGAGACGGTGCACAATTGATTGCTGCTTTCACCAGTAGCAGCTTCCAGTGGTTACATCTGTTTTTTTAAATTAAGAATTACAGAGAACAAATGCTACTTAAGTTGGCTCTTACCTCTTGAATCTTTAATTTTAAGCCCACAATTGATTATGATGAATCTGTTCTCTCTGCAATGGACAGCAACTTGAGGCTACTTGAAAAACTTAATAATTCATTCCTATTTATGCTTACTGTAATACAATAGGTTATAAATGACTAATGTCATATAGCTAATCAGGCATTGTCAGTAGGACTTTAGAGATAGGGTGGTGTGATCCAAGAGGTTTTTTCCAGCTATAAATATAAAAATAGATTAATATTTTTATTCTAAACTTACAATGCTGTCTTAATTGTGTTCTTGCTTCTTTTCCCTTCCGAATTTTCTAATTTGCTGATATTTCAGGTTGGCAGTGTGGCTGCTAAATGCTGGCTGTGCTGCATGGAGTTATAGTCGTAGAAACTCAATTATTTTCAAGAGAATGAAGGGAAAACCATCATTTTGTTAAAACTTTAGGTTTCCTATACTCTCAGGAGTATAAAGGGTGAACAAATGTGTTTTGTTTACATAAGAATGTAGCCTCATGCAGACCTTTACTGATTTATTATATGGATGTTTCCAATGCTATTTAAATCACTTAATACAAAATCTCATTTTCACTTATAACTTTACAGTGTGTGTGTGTATATATATAAATATACAGCAAACAAAATTGATTTCTAGGTCAGCAGGACGTGGAAAGTACTCGCAGAAGATGAAGTGCTGTGGTACAGGCTGTGCCAACAGGAAGGGTACCTCTTGGATATGAGCATCTCTGATCGTTCCTGCTGGAAGCTCGCCCTCAAAAGCTGCCGAGTGGGGGAGCGCATGTTGAAAACCAACTGGAAGGTAAAAGGGAGTTTGTTTAATGGGATCCAGATGCTGGAGCAAAATGGGAACCTGCTTCGAGCGAGTGGCAGTGAAAAAGCTGGTGTTTAGCACTGCAGCTTCGTTTTTGCCAGTTGTAAGGGGAATGCTGCTGAAGGATTTTTGAGATGGAGCCTGAGCTGTAATACCTTTACCCTCAGTCACTGATTGCTTTGGGGAGTGAGTCTCTTTGCTGTGCTACTCCATTGACTTTGATCAAAGGTTCAGCCTTTAAGGTGATTCTCCTTCCCCTGCTAATTACATAGCCCAGCTAAAAGAAAGCTCAAATTTGTTGTTGTTCATAGAATCATAGAATGGAAGGGCTTGGAACGGACCTCTGGAGAGATCATTGAGTCCAACCCCCCTACCACCCTGTCGCCCAGGGCAGCCCACACAGGAACAAGTCCAGGTGGGTTTGGAAAGTCTCCAGAGAAGGAGACTCCAAAACATCTCTGGGCAGCCTGTGCCAAGCCCTGTTATCTTCACAGTGAAGAGGTTTCTCCTCCTATTGAGGTGGAACTTGCTGTTTTTCACCATGTGCGTTTTCACCTTCCTGTGTTTCACTCATCCTATCACAGGACACCACTGACAAGAGCCTGGCCCCTGCTACTTGACACCCAACCTGCCAATATGTGTAAACATTAATGAGATTCCCTCTCAGGCTTCTCTTATCCACGCTAAACAGCCCCAGGCTCTCAGCTTTTCCTCATCAGAGAGATGTTCCAGTCCCTTCAGCATATTTGTAGCCTCCGTTGGACTCTCTCCTGTATTTCCCTGTCCCTCTTGAACTGTTGTGATAGTTGTTTCTCTACGTAAAGATTATAAATCATAATGAAGAGTGGTAGCTTCTTTTTCCTTCATTTCCCTCTGTGAAAATTCCAGATGTCAGGCACAAAATAGATGTGTCTTCTCTCTCATCTGCACTGCAGCTCATCGGGGGCACTAGCAAAGCTCAGTGTTTTCCACAAAGCAGCAAATGTTAAAGCCCTCTAGATGTGGTGCTTGGGGATATGGCTTAGTGGTGGACTTGGTAGAGTCAGGCTGATGGTTGGATTCGATCATCTTTGAAGGTCCTTACCAACCTTGATGATTTTATGGTTCTGTTCTGTGCAATGGACTGGGTGGGTGCTCTGTGGTGTGAACACCATGTCTCGTGTTTCCACACAGAACCGCATCGGCGCCGTGAGCCAGCTGCAGTACGAGCTGGGAAAAGTTCTCTGTGATGTCCACTCTTCTGATGGAGTTGTTATTGCTGGGTGAGTATGAGATGGAGTCACCCTGGTGGAGTCTTCACTGTTGGAAAGCTTTTTAGTGTGCTGCTTTTTAACACATTCAAGAGAAGCACCAATTTGAGGCAACCCAAACACATTTTTCCAGCTGCAGCTCATTTGTGGGTGAGGTAGGTTTTCCTTAACACAACTGGTGATGATGGTTGTCTGCAGGTCACTTTAGCAGTGCAGATTTTTATGATGCTGTACAAAAAGAGGTTGTGTGTACGTGTAGTCCCTACAAAGACTGATACTTTCTGGTGAGGAACGAGAGGTAATGATAACAGGTGAAACACAGCAAGTTCCACCTCAACAGGAGGAAAAACTTCTGCACTGGTAGAGTGACAGAGCCTGGCACAGGCTGCCCAAAGAGGTTGTGGAGTCTCCTTCTCTGGAGACTTTCCAGCCCCACCTGGATCTGTTCCTGTGTGGGCTGCCCTGGGTGACCCTGCTCTGGCAGGGGGGTTGGACTC
>JAOEGS010006105.1:0-45543 GCA_025447755.1 Corythornis vintsioides | reverse complement strand
GACTTTCCAGCCCCACCTGGATCTGTTCCTGTGTGGGCTGCCCTGGGTGACCCTGCTCTGGCAGGGGGGTTGGACTCGATCTCCAGAGGTCCCTTCCAACCCCCCCCATTCTATGATTCTATTCCCTGAGTATTGCTTCTCTTTCTCTGCTCCTCACATGCTGTTTTTGCACTCTAAGACAATGCTGCTGAAGAGTTGGGTCCTGTGACCCCCAGAGAGGCAGTGTCACAGGGTGGTTAACCCGCACAGTGGCCACACCAGGGGCTTGAAGCACTTGTGTGCCTGGAGTGCCCCAGATCTTCTGTAGACTTGTGCCTTGTGTTGAGACTTTGTTGAGGCACCGAGAAGCCACTGCAGTTCACAGCCTGCCGTGGTCTGCAGCTGGGATCCAGCTCTGTGGGTAGCAACCTGAATTCTTTGTGCCCTTCAGCTTGGGCAGCATGCTTCCTGGCCTTGACTGGGGATCTGCATGGCTGTATCTCTTTCACTGGCTCTAATGAAACTCCTGTTTTTTGTTTTTTGTTTTTTTTTTTTTGGGAGCCAGAAACCCCAGTTGTCTCCATGCTGCTGCCAAAACCTCCAGCTCTTCTTTTTTCTTCATTTTCTCCATCATGTTTAGTTCCAAATATACAATATACAGAAGATAGGTGGAATAAATTAACTTTCTAAAGAATCAATAAACAAAGGATGCTAATCCATCCTGTGTATTAAACTCAAATAGCCCATAATTTCTCTTGGTGTCCATTACAGAAGCTGGGTTTGTGCAGATTTACACAGTCTTTTCATACTGGTTCCTTGGTTCCTCTTGTATCTCTTGATTCTTGGGGTGGGTTTCCATCAGTTGGCATTGTGGAGGGAGGTGGTGCCATTAAATGGCATTTAGGTTCTTGGAAGGTTCATGAAAACAGGTAAGCATGGAAAAGACCACTGAGGGAAAAGCTTCAATTGCATATCCATTAGGAAAAATGACGTTCTGGGTTTTACCTCTATTACTTTTCTTTCTCTGAGAAAATGAATTTTAGTAGCAAAGTACATTTTTGTGAAGCTATGAGCATATATTTGGTAAAACCACATGGGGAAATCCAAATTCATCTTCTTCCCTCTGCTTGGTTAGTAAATGAAATATTTAGAATGTTAGAACACAGAAGGTGTATTAGTTCCTTTGCTGTTTACTCCTTGACCTTCACTCTGCTTTGGTAGCTCGAGATCTTTGACAGTAGCTCTACAATTGCTCCAAGCAGAGAACTGTCCTGTGAATCTTGCCCAAAAGAAGATGAATTTGTTCTTCAGCCAGTGACAAAGTCTGAAAACCCAGTAATATCTCTTGCTAAATACCAAATGAGACAGAAAGTTACAACTAAAATTTCCAAGGACATCAGCAAATTGTGCAGGGAAATACTTGGTGCATTAGGTGCATTTGGGATAGGCAGATTGAGGGATCTGTTGGGGTTTTGTTGTTCAGGGTTTTTAACACCCAAACATAAAACCTCCCTTTTCTCTTCTTAGCTTCTAGTCTTGTTCTTAATGGCATTGTGCTTTCAAATTTGTCATAAAAGTGTAATGAATCTGGTGATCAATAACGAGCCATTGCATTCTTATGGAACTGAAGAAGTAATTTAATAGCTGAGGTTGACAGAAGTAAAATTTCTTTTCAGTATAAATATCAATTATGTTGCATTTAATGATTATATCTCCAGTTTCACAAACGCTTACGTGCTTAGCTGTGCATGTGAATGCTGGGGGATTGTGGTGAGACTGGTCGTGTGGCTTTGCAGGACTTGAGAGGTTGGTGATGTTCTTCAAGCTGATTTTGTGTGTGGCTGGTGGCATCGTTCACCAGCCTTTCTTCTATAGCCATGTTGCTGCAGTTGAGAAAAATAGGGCCACTCTTGTTTTTAGCAGGTTTGGTTTTTTTGATGCTTGACTTTGGGGAGCAGCTGCAGCACTCTGGCTCAGCTCAGGCAGGCCAGCCAGGCATTACACTCTGTTTCTAGCTGGAAACTGTGGCAGTGTGTAGCAGCTGCTCCCTGGTTTCAGGACTTGCAGCTCAGGATCTTGGGAGATCAGAGGATGGTTATAAATATGAAAAACAAAAATGGGGTGGAGAGAGAGGTTTTCCAGCAGAAATGTTGGATCTGTTATGTGTTTGGAGTCTTGGAGCCATCCTGGGAACAACCTGATTTCATGTGAACCTGTGCTGTGATAGACCTGATCTTGTGTTCTTCCCTCTACTGTGTCAAACTCTGCTGGAAAGCAGAATAATTTTTATCATAATTGCTGTAGAGCTTTCTTTTATTATTAACCTTTCCGAAAAGTAATTTGTACAGGTTGTGGGCAGAATGACATGAAACAACAGCTCAAGTGTGATAGAGGCACAGTTTGCTGAACTGGCTCAGGAACTGGTCTCTCTGTTAACTTTGTGTGAAGAAGCAAAGATGAGCTGTACAGGGTTAGCTGTCCCTTGGAGAAATGTACCTCTTTCATGCACTCTCCTCTGTTTTCTCCACGCTGCTGCTGCCAAAGCTCAAGCCAGAAGATGGCAGAATATCAAGGATTGATTAAGTGCAACCTGAGCTGCGAGTTGAAGGTGGCTGCTCACGGCTCCTCTTTCTCAGAGCCCCTTGCATTTACTGGCTGACATCAGATAATTCAATCTGGCCTGCATGCAAAGCATCTTGTGTTGATCATTAAAATTTCATCCCAGCGGTTACGATGCTTGTTTTCTGGGTCAGGCCTTGAATCCCTTTTCATTTGAGACAGTGGTGTTTGTGGTTACCTCACTCCCAATCAATGTTGTATTTGCCAGCCTTTCTACAGTTACATGTCTCAGAGGATCTTCTTTAAAGGGATGTCGTCCTCCCCTCTCTCCATGTTCAATTCAAATGTAGTTTTGTCTTTAAGTCAGAGTTTACTTAAAGCAATTATGTGTCTGCTCGCTTGGCTTTTATAAATTACTACTGGTGATTAGGTTCACTGAACCTAATGCTGTTGTGTGGTTGGTGTCAGTACAGAATGCTTGGATTTATTTACCTTCTGTTAAAAAAAACCCCAACATTCTGTAAGATTTTATTAAGCAAGTGCATCTTCCAGCAGTAAAATGCTACTTTTTTTTTTTTCCTGTTGACGTTGGCAGCCACATAGATGGGCATTTGTGGAGGTGAGGTCCTGCTGGAGATAGCACTCTGAGAGTGCATCTCTGGTCCTTGTTTGAACTGTGCTGTTGTTACACAGCCCGTTGTGTAACATTCAGGATTGTGCTGAGACTGTTCTGCTGTCTGACTGGCTCTGTGTGAAAGGCTCGTGGGGCTGCCCTTGAACTGAGTGGTGAACTTGCCTTGTGCTGGTGTTGATCATCTTGCCTCCCAGCTCACCCCATAAACCCCCCAAGTCTGCTGCGAGCCAGGGGATGGTTTATTGTGCAGTGTGTTGTGGCTTTTTTTTTTTATGCTGGTGGAAAAGGCACTGTGGCTTTACTGCAGCTGTTTGTAGCTCAAAGCTTCCCAAATGAAAATAAACAGAAGAGGTCCAGAGTCAGATCACTCTTCCAGAGACCCAGAAACATAATGGTATCTGCTTTTCCTTTCTTCAGTTTTCCTTGGCTAAAGGAGGAGTGCTAGGCTGGGAGTGCAGAGCTTGCCTAAATGGAGATTTAAGGTCTCTGCTGTGCTGCAGAGACTGGTCTCGCAGACGCTGCTTTGAGTCCCTGCACCTCTTCCAGACTAGGCTGGGACTCATCCCCTGCTGCTTCTCTTTACATTTTACCTTCACACATTTCCCTCCTTCCCCCAGTCTGTACTGTCTTCTTTCCTGGAGATTGTATGTTCTGAGTTTGGGCTAGTGAGGTTCTGAGCGCCTCAATAGCTGAAGAGATGAAGGCTTCCTTCCCTTCCAGGGTGGAGCACACTTGGCACACATGATGTTTCTTCAAGGGAAGCTTAATAAAGGCAATGAGAAGCAAAAAAGCAACTTTTTAAATGTCCTGTGCTGTTAGGGGAATCATCTGTTTAGGAGGCAGTGGTTTGATTTGTTTGTACTGAGAAACTAAATCCACTGAAATAATTTTCATACAGTCATGTTTGTTTCGAGGGAGTCTTAGGGGAGTTACAGTTTAAACACTGCAGCACTTTCAAACATTTTAGGCCTTTCAGTTTAAGGCATTATGAGCAACATACAGATGTATAAGTAGCTGGTACTCTATGGTAGGTTTCTTTGTTCTCTGCCATCACCTCCCACTTTGCTTTCCTCTTACTCAAAGGTGACCTGCAAATGCCTTTTCTAAAAAAATGGCCTTGCCACTCTTTTAAGCTTCATAATGATGTGTGAAACTAGCCCGAAAGGCTTGAAAACCCTTTCCTGCACTTTTAAAAACTTATGTCAACTCTCATCTAATTTGGGTTTGTTTTTTTTTTTTTTTTCTTTGCTATAGGGCTTATGGGCTATTCTCAAGGTATTTATTATTAGCTCTTGCATCTTAATTCAGGTGCAGACCTGAGGAAACCAAAATATTAATTAGTAATGAAAATGAATAGAAGTTAACAAACTGAAGTCTTAAACAGCCTGAACAAACCCCTGCCTTACTTAATTGCTTAAATTCCCTTTGTATGGCACAACCTTGATAGGTTTCTCCTTCCCCTCCCAGCAACTGCGAGCCTGGATGTAAAGTGAAGCAGTAAGGCAGAAGGTAAAAACATTTGCCTTTTTCCTTCAGCCTTCCCCAAACCTTTTGTGTTCTTTTCACTCATTTTTATCATTGTTAAGAAGTACTAAGTGTCAGACCTTTTTTTTTTTTAAGTGGGTCACCTTTAGGAGGGTTGAAAACAGGATGACATCATGAGTTCAGAGGGGTCGGGTGACAAACCACGGGAGTTAGGTAAGGTTGCGTTAAGACACAAACACCTTGGCTTCTTTGTCATCTTCTGAAAAAGAACCTTTCAGGTGAAAACCAATAGTAGAAGCCTGATACCAACTCTTTGTGAGAGATGCTTTCCCAGCCTGCCTGGTCAGTAAGCTATTGGTTTACCTGCAGCTTTTGCTGAGTGCAGAGCAGCACGTTGCTGCACTGAGATGCTCTGTGTGCATGATGCCCAGTGTTCTGAAGTCACAGTCATTATTTTTGAGCTTGTAAAGCCTGGTTTTCTACTTAGGCCCGTCAAACCTATCCTTCCTTCTAGTAAACTTCATGAACATTTCATTTTCACTGTTTTCACAACCTGCCAGTTGCAGGGCTGTTGTCAACAGTGCCCAGAGTGTGGGTGATACTTTTCCTCTCTGTTGTTTGTAGTGTGTTGCAGGTTGTGTTCCTTCCAACATGGAAGTGTATCAGTTGACATCATCAACTGCAGGTTTTACTTGCCTGCATCTGAAACTGCAGCCAGTTGAGTTGCATTTGTCCTTTGTGAAATAAAAGGGCCGATGGACCAGATCCTCCCAAAATTGCATCATAATTCCTCTTGAATTCTTTTTCAAAAGAAGATTTTATTTTATTTTTTTCCTTCTGCCCTGGCAGTAGCCTTCAGCAGTACCCACAGTAATGTGTTCCCTTGGTCAGAACAGCCAGTTTAATTAACAGGCCTGGGCTGATGCAAGCCACTGGAACCTTGATCTAAGTGATGAGAGATTCTTGGCCTTAAAGAAATGACTAGAGACAGTTTGGCTTTCTCTATCTTATGCTTTTCAAAGTGTTCATTAAAATGTTTTGCCTACCATATAACCCTTTGGCATGTTTTGTTCCCTTGGTATGCTATTTGCATGCACTTAATAAGGTGAGGCAGAAGTGCTCGGGATGGTGAGATGTGAAACTTGTTACAAATGAGAAGGCCAAGCTGCAGAAGAAGCCCACACTCTCCAGCAGCTGAACCCACTTTCTAGAGCTATCCTTTCATCCATAATGCCTGAAGAGTGAAGCTATAAACTCTCAGCAGCTCTGGTTCTGCAGGCATTCCACAGATGGAGGTGGGTTGGTGAATTGGAAAGTGAAGTTCCCAACAGAAGAGTCTGGAAAGTGGTCATAGTGATGCTCAGAATGTATTTCCTACATGTTGAATATTAAAGTGTTTCCAGATCCATTTTAGTACTAGTTAGTAACTTTTTTTTTTTTTCTCCTAGCTGAACTCATATATCAAGCAACCCAAAATAGTGTTTGGATGAAATCAAGGACATTACTGTTCTACTTCACATTCTTCTATCAGCATTAGGATTGTTTCAGATGCTGGTTTTGGTTTACCCCCATCTGTTTTCTCTTGTATTTTATAGTGTAGCTTTCTGCCATGCGATGAAATAGCAGAAAATGTTCCCTTTTCTGCTCCCTTTGTTTTTCTTTTTGCCATTGTGTTCTATTTATATTTTTTTCTGGCATATAAAATAGTTTTTTACTCCATCATTGCTACTAGACTGTTTTTTCCTGAATCCTTCCCTTAAGGAATCCCTTAGCCAAACTACCTGTCTGTTTATATATCTGGTGGGAAAATCCACATCTCTCAAGTGTGAATGAGAACACAGGAAGGCTTGGCAATCTTTACCTCTTTTATCCAGCCTTACTCTGTGAGGCATCTACACTGTGGTGAACATACCTGAGTAGTCCATCATTACCCCTTGCTTCAGGGAAGAGCAGTGGGTCTTAATGTTGAGTATAAAGAAGGGAATAGAATCCATTTAATAGCAGTATTGTGTGTTGTGATTGAGATCTCCCAACTTGCAGTGGTTTAGATGAAGAGGCTGGATTGTTGAGTTTCTTTGGAATGGAATGTTATGAATGACCAATGTCTTACTGTGCCTTATAGGGAAGATGAAGCTTAGGAACAATTTGAACCAACTTACAAGGACATTTGGACTTGGGTTTGCATGTTTAATTGGACTTTATTCTTCAGCCTACTGAGGGGGCCGCTGACTAGATACCTTAATTAACCACATAAAGGGACTGGTTAGTTGCTTTTGGTGGAATAAGGATGAAAGGTCTGAGAGGCTTGTTGCAGGAGGACAATGCAAAATACTCATTATTTTACTTGCTTATCAACAGGCATCCACTGAAACAGAACTAAGGCTAGGGATTGTTACTTGAGCAAAATTCCTACTGACTTCAATAAAATGTGTTGACATTGCAAGGACTTCATAATAAGATCTTTTGAGTATTAACAGATGGTCACTGACTGCCTGAAACAAAGTTGTTGGGTTTTTTTGTTTTGTTTTGTTGATCACCGCAGGTATCTGGAAACTGAGCAGACTTTGCCTTCTGGAAATCAAACCTGACTGTGAAACAAAGGTTTTTCTTTCGTTTCTATTTTCTTGCTACAGATTCTTTAGAGAAAATAAAGCAAATGTAAACTGATTTCTGAGGTGTCTTACCAAAAATCTATGGCGTCCAGATCAATTTGGTACAGCAAGACTTGCCCTGCAGTGGTGAGCTTGAGGCGAGCAACAAAACAGGCTGCCACCAGCATCCCATTTGAACAGAAACCCAGCAACAGTCTAGTTGACCTGCTTGGTTGAAGTGAAGTTCTGCAGTGCCAGCAGTAAGCTAACCATGAAGGGAAGCAGTTTGTCTTTGCTGCTGCCATGGACCAAACGAGTCTCGACTGTTTCGAAAATGTTCCCGTTAACAGCTTTTCTTTGGTGTATTTGTCAGTTTATATATTAGTTGCAGTTGTACTTTGCACAAACACTAATTAGACAGCCATCAACACTCGGGGCCAAAGGCTTACTAACAATGCAACTGTGATAGCAGTGTCTTAATTGGTTGAGTATAATTGTCATTAGGCAACGATAAAGACATCTGGGGCTCTGGAGAGAGATCAGCCTCCCCCTCCTTCTCTTCCCCAAATTTGTTCTGGCTATTGCTATCCAACACAGTTGAGCTTTTTCAGATGAGACTGTGTGTTTTGACCAGTTTCCTGATGTTTTTCTCCTTATGAAATTGTCTGCCTCTTCAGCACCACTTCATCTGAGCGGTGCCCAGCCGCCATCCCCGCTTCCTCCCACATGTGCTCTGCACTTCACCACCTGCTTCCCAGCCATCGTGGGACATCAACAGCTTTTAACCCCCAGCTCCTTCTCCTTCAGTCTTCTGCTTTCACTCATGTGAGAGGGCACGTGGAAATTGTTCATCTCATGATGACATTACTGCCAGTAAAAAGTAGTTGTGATGCTTTTGATGAGTGAGTAGGTATTTCTATTACAGTGCGTTTGTAGATACCACATGAATTTAACTTCTTTTCAGTTTCTCTATACCATATGCATCCCAAGTATTGTTGCTCCATTTCAGCAATTTTTTTTATGAGTATCTGTAAAGCTTAAGCTGAATTTGCAGAGTAATTTTTACAGATGTGCACATGTCTATCCAGAATTGCAGAACTGGCTTATCAATGAGAAACAGAGAAAAATATAGCTCCTGGCTTTCTCCTGCTGCTACTTCTCATGTGTACAAGCTGAACTGTTCAGAAAAGCAAAGTGAAATATAATATATCCATCACAGAAGCTGAGGTACCTGGGTGGAGAGTCTATGGTGAATGCTAAGCCTGGGTCTGGTGAAGGGGAAGAGAAGCAGCAGACCCCCAGTTGAAAGACAGGCACTGCATGGATGCAATGCCTTGGAAGGTATCAGGGCAGAAAGTCCCTGCAGAGAGGGAGACTTGGGGTTATAGCAATGGTATTTGTCTTCTGCTCCCTGTTGTGCTTGGGAAAGCAGGGTTTTGAACAGTCTATCAGGTATGGTCTCTAATGTGTTTTTGTTTTGTTTATTTTGTGTTTTTTTCCTTTGAAGTTGTGAACTCAGAATTTGTAAGTTTGGGGCTTCTTACTCACTTACTTTGTATGCAAGTAGCTTGTATTAGATGTTGAGATGCCCCAAAGGATGGGTGGCTAGAGTTCAACTAATTCTGGTCCTCCTTGGAAGAATCTTTGCCTGAGTTTCAGACCTGATGCCTGAACTGTTCTCCATTAGGAATGGACACAGGGGAGCGATCCCCAGGAAAGGGCCCTCAGTCCCCTGACCCTCTTCTTCCTCCCATGCTATACAGAATTACACAGTATTATTGTTGAGGCTGGAACAGACCTCTGAGATCATCAAGTCCAGCCTAAGACCTAACACCACAACACCTAGCTAGACCATGTCACTAAGTGCCACATCCAGTCTTTCCTTAAACAGCAGTAGGGATAGTGATTCCACCACCTCCCTGGGCAGGCCATTCCAGTGTCTAATGACTTGACTGACTTAGTCTAGGTGATCCTGCTCTGGCAGGGGGGTTGGACTAGATGATCTTCTAGGTCCCTTCCAAACCCTAACATTCTGTGATTCTGTGAACCTTTCAGTAAGGAAGTGCTTCCTAATATCCAACCTCCCCGGGTAGAGCTTCAGGCCATGCCCTGTCATTCTGTTGCTGGTTGCCTGGGAGAAGAGTCCAGCCCCCACCTGCCTAAAACCTCCTTTCAGGTAGTTGTAGAGAGTGATGAGGTCTCCCCTGAGTCTCCTCTTTTTCAGGCTGAACAGCCTCAGTTCCCTCAGCCTCTCTTCATAAGGCTTTTCCTCCAGTCCCTTCACCAGTCTTGTCACTCTCCTCTGGACCCTTCAGCACCTCAATATCTTTCTTGAAGTGTGGCGTCCAGAACTGCACACAGTATTTGAGGTAGGGTCCCTTTAAGGCCATGGCCCCACCCCCTTTCAGACTTGCCATAGGCTGTTATTTGCATTGACATCACCATGGCCCTCCTGGTCTTAAGCTGCCTAACTGAGTTCTGTTCCCAGTTGCTAAGGGTGCACGCCCTTGAACACCCACCAACATGGCTGGCAAGAAGAGGTTCTTGAGCAGCGAAAGGACTGATTTCCCACGGCTGCGTTCATCATGGTATGAGCAACTGGTGGTGGCAAAGAAGAGGAGAACTGAGGAAAACATCCCTGTCTCCATGGCAGATGATGATATGGTGGAGTCCATGGAGGTCGATGGAGAGCTCATGGAGATTGACCTTCCCAATGGGCAGAGCCAGTGGCGTTTCACCCATCTCCAGGACAGCTTCCCAGCTCCAGCTGACGTGCAAGCGCTCAGCACAGGGATAGAAGAGCAGAGCTGGAGGTGGCCCAGGACAAAGCGGAACCACTGCATGAGCTACTGCAGGCGAAACAAGCCGGTGGCCCGCTGTCCCCAACCAGCCTGCTGCTGGCTCTTCAGACCCATCTCCCAGCACCAACAAGTATTTGGTTATGGGCAGGGACCTTATGAGTCCTTCTGTCCCCCAACCTCTGTCCTACCCCCTCCCTCTCTGATGGAGTTTATCTTTCCCTGTGCCCCAAGAAAAGAGCAATGGTTTCTGATGGGCTGCTCTGTGTGTTGAAGACCCTGAGAGACACCGAGGTCTCAGGATGGAAGACAAGAAAGTGTCCCAACAGTAGGTTGGAGACGAAGGCAGACCTTGCACAGCAGCATGAGAAGCACCAAGAAAAAGTGCTGATCTTCCACATGAAGACCCCTTCCATCTACCTTGTTTTTTAGTTTTACCCCCAATAAACTAAAAAAATGCAGCATAAATGCTTTCTCTTCTCCATGCTTTGGCACCTGGACTCCTCTGTCACCCCCTGGTCTCCCCAACCAGGACACACATGAGGACAGGTGTGGGCCCATTGCCAGCTCCTGGGGATAGTGAGGGGCCGGGGCACACGAGGGCAGCCTGAGGGAGCTGCCTCTGTGTGGGGGGGGGGGTGAGACCCTGGAGCAGGTTGTCCAGAGAGGTTGTGGATGTCCCATCTCAGGAAGTGGTCAAGGCCAGGTCAGCTGGGGCTGTGAACAGCCTGGTCTGGTGGGAGATGGCCTTGCCCACAGCAGGGGAGTGTAACTTGGCAGGTCCTGTCCAACCCAAGCCATTCTGTGAGTCTGTCCCCAAAGTGTCTGCATTTTGACCTGTTTGAATTCTGAGATTCAAATTCATTTCAGTAGCTATTGTAGCACTGTGATGTTGGATCTTTAGTTCTAGGGCTGTGGTCCCAAAGAGGAAACATTTTTCTTTGCTTTGGGGAAACTTCAGTTTTCATCTGCTCTTTCCAAAGAGCACTGCTGTCAGTGGAGAGTGAGAGCAGGATTCACAGGGGGAGTTGGGGCCTCATGGGCAGGAGGAGAAAACAGGAGAAGTGCTGTCCCACCCTGTTTCCTCCTTCTGTCTTGGCAGGTAGAGCACTGATTAATCCAGGTAATGGACTTGGGATTCTCTTCTCTTCACAATTCAGGGCAGGGAATTAATGTGCATTTCTCTGCTTGACAGTTTTCACTGCCCCCTCAGGCACTTTAATTAGTTGTATAAAGTGGAGCATTGTCACCCAGAGATGTTGGAGTCACCTGCTCCCAAGTACCTGTAATCCCACTGTGTGGTGCTCCCCAAAGAACCAAATAGAGTTGAAGTCCAACATCTCCTAAACCTTTCTGAAGGTCTTTCCTTCAGTTCTTACAAACAACTGGTTTTTTATTTTCCTCTAAAACAGAGGACAGCCAGATTTCTAATGGGTGGACCTTTGAGGCTTCTTTTGAAAAACTTTCCCCCCAGATTCATGTTGCAACAAGAAATCCAAGTCTCTGCTGTGGCAGAGAAGGACATCAGAGACTGCTGGACAGTGCTAATAGGTTAGGACAGAACTGTTAAGTGTCTTTAACTGATTATTGACCTGTCCCAAACAGCTCTTGAACTGTTCTTCGGCCAGGCACCGAGGGAGTGTCTCCTCTGTGTTGACTGCAGTGGTTTTGTTCTTTAACAGCCTGTTGTGTGCTGCAGTGTAGGTGGCACAGAGGAGCTCCTGCCTTTCTGGATGTGTAACAACCTTCACTCCTTTGGATACATTCAGTGTTACCTGAGAAGTTGAGCTTTCTCTTTTCACTTTGTCATTGTCAAACTCTAGTCTGTTGTTAAGCTGCAGCTCTTCTGCTGTTTGATGAGAGAGCCTCTGCAAAGGCTGCAGCGCTGCTGTCATTTGAAAGACAATTAATTCTATTAATAAATCAGTGAGCCTTTGGAGATGTAGGCAGATCCAACCCGGTGATGAGGCATTAAGAATTTTCTTTGTACAAAGAGCAGTTGGTTGGATGGGTGGATGTCCAAAATACTTTGATGGACAACCTTCCCTTGGCACAACCACCATCACACACTCTGAAAAGGACCAGTTTGAAGGTTTGTTGTGATGTCATTTAGACTGTTACTGGTTACCTTTTTTCCCTGGAGCCCAGCTTGCCTTGCATTCTAGTTCTAAAGCTAATATCAGCAGTGGGCAACTTGTGGTGGCTCATTTGTGACATTCTTGTAGCTTCAATTTACCTGCCTTTCTTAGTAAATGTGGTGCTACATTCAGTAAATGGGAATAATATGGGTAACATCAATGGGCTTACACAGAGTGTGTAAACAAGAGCAGGGTGACTCTAGGAGCTGTAATTGGCATTGGGCTAAGACACTTTTTGTGTCTGCTTCTCCTGCAGCTCTCTCTTTTCAGATGTTTTGGGATGAATGGTAGCTTTCTTTTCCAGATATACATCAGGAGAAGTGAGAGTGTGGGACACTTGCACCTGGGACTACATAGCCCCAGTCCTGGAACCAATGCACAGTCCTGGTGATGCTGGACCTCAGCCACATGTCTCCTTTGTGAGGATAAACAGCTCCCTGGCTGTAGCAGCTTATGAGGATGGTAAGTAACCACAACTCTCCTCCCTATTTAATAATAAAAAAAAAAAAGGCTTTACAAAAATGAAGCAGCTGTGCTCAGCTTTTTGTGTGCTTGTAATCCTGTGTATACACACACACACACACACACACACACACGCTTTTATGTGAGAAAGTTGGCCAATAACCCTAAATACATTAGGAGGCATTGGAACATAGCTCCCATTAAAGCTGATGTTTAATTCCTACTGGAACTGCTACACAAAGCTTGAGTGCCACGCTGTAGTCCAGCCAAACTATCTTAAGCAAATAACTTGTTTTGCTATAAAAATATTAAATATTCTTCCACCAGCCTTCTCCTCTGTCCAAAACTCCCTTGGGATGCTGTGAAGCTTTGTTATGTACTGGTAAACTTGGATGTCTAATTAATCAGCATCCTCTCTTGCTCTTGGCAGGGTGTATATGGATGCACATTTTCTTAACTGAAGTATTTGTTTGTAATGATGGGTTATTATGGGCTTTGATATGGAGAAATAAACCCCGTGACCTAATATTTCATGAAACCCTAATAAAATGCTGCTTATATGCATTGTTGTAAATATACTTAGAAGTTTATATGATGGGCAGCAAGAGCCAGGAAAATCCACTGGACGTGAGAACAGCCATTAAAAAAGTCAGTATTGGACAATGCTGGCTAGCTGGGATCCTAGGCTGAGTTGCTCAGGCAGAACTCATATCATCTTTCTTTAAAATGTATGATTTGACACTTAAAACCCTCTCCTTGGGTACAATTAAAGAGTATTTGGAAAGTCAGGGAGCTTTGTACACAGACTGTCTTTGATCCTGCCATTTCTGCTTGTGAAATCAAAACACATGATGTAGGTAATCCAAACAAAATCTAGAATCCATATATTTTATTTTACAAGTAAATTAATTTTTTTTTATTTTATTTTTTTTGTGTGAAAAGAACTGGTTTAGGATGGTCAACCACCTTAGCTCTTTTTCTAGCATGGATCAAGCTAGAATGGTTTTGTGTGGCTAAAAATGGGTGATAGGCAATGTTTTCTGACAACAGCAAGCCTGGTATCACAGAACCCTCATTAATATTATTTGTCTGATTCATAGGAAATTATAACACAGTGATATTTTAAGTGTTGTCTTTTTTTAAATGTTTGTCCAGTGTGCCAAGCACTGACTAGCAGAGGGTCTTTTGTTTGTTTTCTCGTCTCCCACTGACTAATTTAATAATTTGTGTAGGGTTTGCTGTTTTTGTTTTTTTCCTGTCATATTCCTTGTCATCAGTCCTGTGTGTGCTGTGACTAAACTAGTTTGCATAAAGCTCAGCATTTTTTATTCTTTTGGGTAGAGATTTTAATGGGCTCTGTGATATGGCAGTTACTCTGATTTGAGAAGCCTGGTCAGAATAGATTAGTTGCTGTGTGAATAGAGAATCATAAAGCCTGATTTTAGAGATGTTTACTAACTGGAATCTGAAAGCCTGTATTTACTGTTTGGTGGAGAGCATTATTTTAAACTTGGGGAGGGAGAGGATGACTTTGAAGATAATATGTTTGATTGTTCTTTGTTGTACTTTTCCAGCTCCCTTTTCTCTTTGTTTGTAAGTTTGACTAACACAGAGAAACCATCTGCTAGTGTTGGAGGTGGTGCTGTCAGGCAGAGTCTAGACTTCTCTTGTCGAATCCCTGGCTAGCAGGCTCGTTCAGATAACATCAGTTTCTCCCAGTTCAACAGAGCTCACGCAGCGATGTCCTTGGCACCTGATCACAGGGAAGAACTAGCAGGCAGATTCTGCTCACACCATGCCTGCCTCACAGCTCTGGTTTGCTGGTTCCGTAGGAGCAAACGCTTCCCAAGGCATAGGAAATACAGCAAGGGGAAAGATTTGTCTTACTGGGATGCCTGCGTCCAAAGTGAATTGTAACCCCGTGGTGGCACTGAAGCAAAATTGAATTGTGACTTCTGGTGAATGCTTCCGACGGCGTCAGGCTCTGGGAAACAGGCTGCAAGGAGAGGTAAATGAGAGAGAGATGCGTGGGGAGAAAATGAAGTTCCCTCTGCCCGTGCCAGTGCTCAGTGGGGGCACTGTATGTACACCTGGGGCAACGGGACTTGGCAACTTGATCCACAGTTGTGATTTTTGAATTCCAACCCACTGGCCTCATATTTCTTCTGCCTTGTTTCCTATTGTCAGCACTGGCAGGGCTCCAGTTTGATTTTACCACTAATTGTGTTGCACGTTACCGAACTGAAATGAATCAAATCAAAATGCTTTTCCTGGAGCATTAGATAAAGCAGGCGAGGGTTCTGGGTAATGAGCAGATGCTGCTAATGCAGGGACAGTAGAGGCCTTGCCAGGACTCCATCTGCTCCATGCTTCCCTGACTTTGGCTGTGAGCCACAGCTTTGGGGAAACAACAGCCTACTTTAGCCATCTCTCTCCCCCCCCGCCACCCTCTGGAGTCTCATAGTTTGACTTGAAAACAATGTGCTGCAACAAGAGAACGTACTTCTATATTTTTTTTCCCCCTTATATTATTTTTAAGTGTTGTGCTTCATTCTCCTGTAGGTGTGGTGGGGAGGTGCCATCCTGCTGTTTTGGGGGCCTGTTGGAGGAGTTAGTGGTGCTTCACAAGTTGCAGAGTAGCAATGTGGAGCAAAGGAAGGTGGTTTCTGCAGGGATCAGAAGTGCTTTTGCTTCTTGGCAGCCTCCAGGAAGGGAATTTTGGCAGTGCTACTTTCTGGGACTGTAAATCTGTCTTGTCCATCCCAATGCCCTTAAAGCTGCTTGTGGGTATTGTCCCTTCTGTACCCTCTTTGCAAAGACAGAAAGGGAGTAATGTGTTCAGTGCCTTCCCCTAAGTGCCAGGACATGCTGTAAGATTTTAAGGGCAGGGAAATGGGCTGGTTCCAGTAACAGAAAAAGGTTTTTAAGGCAACTGAGTGCAGCATGCAGTAGTATAGTGTATGTATTCCTATCAGATATGTACTGGTGGCTCTGGACACAAACCCCATGGTCTGAGTAAGTTGTGTGTGAGTTCCCAGCGTGGTCAGGGAACTCTGCCTCTTGAGTTCCCAACTTGGGAACAAAACACAGACCTTCAGCCTGTGCTTTTTCTGAGATGGTGTAATTTGGAAATCTCTGGGAGACGAGTGGTGGAGACAAAACCTGACACCATTAGGTGGAACCAGTGTGGTCATGGGAATGTAAAGGCACAACCTTTAGGACTGAGCTCTAGTCTCTTGCTGTTGAGAAGGGTGAGTAGCTTGCTGTGCTCACTGAAAGCTGAGCATCACAGTGAGAATAAAATATAAAATCACAGTTAAGTGATTAACAGCAAGCATCTACTAAGCTTCTACAATCAGCTCTGTGTTGGTGATCCCTCTGACTAGAAATATTTTTGGGAGAAGCTCAAAATTCAAGTTAAGAAATTTTGAGACTTCAGGGAAGTGCTCATTTCTACTCGTGTATTTCATCTGATGTTTGTACTTCATAGAAGTATGATGTTAGCTGAAATATATAAGGAAATAAATTCATGTTCCTAGCTTGAAGGAAAAAAGTACAAGCAAGAAGTGTTTTCAAAAGGTGATGAAGAAGTTTGTTTTGCTTAATTAAGATAGAAGTGGCAAAACTACAGCTCACAAACAGGAAAATCATCTTGTAGATGATGTGAATTAAGCAGCTTCTGACCTTCCCAGGCAATTGTGTTTAGAGGCTGAAGTGAATGAACATGTTCAGATTCCCTCCTCTAGCATATACAAAATTCTGTCTTTGCTCTTATTTTTTATAGATAATTCACGTGTGGGTTGCTCTAGGGACAGGCACTGGTGGCTTCCAGCTGTTCCCCTTGGATACAGCAGCAGAGGGGGGAGGCTGGTTGACTCTCCCCAGGGCTGGGGCACAGTCAGGGTCAGCAGTGTGCTGTGTAGGCACAGCTGACTCCTAGACAAATGTTGTATCCAAACACCTCCCAGTTCAGAGTGATTTGCAATCAACAGGACATATCTCACCAGTGTCTTGGGTGAGAAGTTAGGAACCTGAATTCTTTCTACCATCTGGGCTGGAGTGATGAACAAATCTGGTACAGTGATTGTGATGTCAAGAGCCAGCAATTACACCATCCTCATCAGCTCCTTGCACTTGTCTTGTTTCATTGAGCTGAGATGAAACACAGGCAAGATGGAAAGTCTGAATTGGTTTGAGTTTTTTATTGTTACGAGTTCAATCAGGATAATCACAACTGGGGCATGGATTTTAGCCCCCCGTGAAAGCACTGCTGAGAATTTAGCTTTAATGACTTTCTAACACTTCTAAGATTATAGTATTCAAATAAAATAATGAAAATAATAATAATTAAAAAGAAAAGGTCTGGATGCTTGCAACCTTAACTTTACCTTAGCAAAGATACTGCTTTGGAAATGAAGTACTGGTCACTGCTGGAGGCAGGAAGATGCACTGTGTAAAGTAGTGATCTCATCTGCACTGCTAAATCTTAACACCTAATTTAATTTTTTTATGTTGCCATATTAATAACTTTATCTGGAATGGTGGTGTGGAGGTTTGTTTTTTATTTACACAAACCTGATTGACTGCTGCAAACGCTTGCACGCTAATAAATGCAGTTTGCTGCTTCTGCAAAGAAATACAGAATATTCTGAGCAGCACTTCTAGACCTAGTAGTGGCTTTACCTGTTGATAAATAAAATACAGTGGAGTATTCTACCTAAAACTTGACAAAGTTTTGCTGCCATCAGGCACAAACACGTAGACCTCTTCTGACAAGGTCCTTGTATGCAGTGGTTGAAGCTTCTGGCTGATGGCAAGTTGCAGATGATGGAGGATGTCCAAACAGAATCATACTCACTTTTGAAGGAGGGAAAAAAAAATGGTATTTCTCTTGCTCTGCACATCCCTTTTACTCCTTATCTTGTGCTTTTTCATGAAACAGATGTTCACTTGTGACCTTAAAAATCATTTGTTGTTTTGATATTACCAGGGATGTTTTCACACCATATTGTGCATCTGGTGTTGCACACACTGTGTTGGCCTGATAAAATGTTTAGATATTTTTGGACAGATTTTGCTATTGAACATCTGGTAAAAAAAAAAAAAAGAAAGAAAAAAGTACCTGTCTCAAACTGATTCATGAGCCATTTTTGCCATCTTCTCTTTTTGTGGTGTTTGGGATGTAATGATGCTAACAGGGGCTTTACTGCCTGATTTAGAGAGCAGAACTTTGAATTCTGCATTTCCCAGTTTGCTCCTGTCATCAGAGGAGAGTTCTTTGGCTTGAATATTTTTTTTTGTGTTTTGCAGAACTTTCATACGTTAGTTGAAAATAACATACACCCTGTTAAAAACAGGGGAATGATCATCACAGAGATCTATAAACAAAAGGCTTCACTGAAGGCAAATCTTTCCCCCTTCACAAAAATGGCCTTCAATTGGGATAAATGTTCTGAAAAAAAAGGAGGAAAAAAAAAAAAAAAGGTAAAAATGCTCCTGCCTGGAGGAGCTTGAATGAAGCTTGAACTGGGATGAAAAACCCCAGTTCTAACATCTGTGATGTGATTTTTCACTCCTTTTTTTCACTGGTGGTTGTTGGTTTGCTTGTTTAAATTGTCAGCCCTGGAGATGAGACTTCCCCAGTCCCTTAGTTTAGTTTGGAGTCAGGACTCCCCGAGGTGGGGCGGACGGGGCTGTGGAGGGAGTTGGAGCCTGTGCTGGTCCATTTGTATTTGTTAACTTGGTTTGAGCTGCAGTGTGTGGGATCTGAGCTAGCAGGCTGGTTTGCAAAACCAGTTCAGCAGTTATTTACCTTTCAAGCAATTAACATAATTACCATTATGCTAAGAAGTAATTTTGGGAAGTTCTGCTCTGAGCCCTTATGACTCCATCGGGACAGTTTTAGTCGGGACTTATCTTTTTGATGGAAGCCTAATTGCAGTTTTGGCTTTGTGTAAACAAACAGAGGCGGCTAATTGTTTAGGCAAATAGCAGATTAATTTAAATATGCATCCCTAATAAAACAAAAATGCTCCCCATTATGGGACTCATTCCCATGGTGAGGAATATAAATATTCAGTGGGAGTGCCATTAGACAGGGATCTTAAGGATTATCTGCATTATTTCACATCGGTAGCACTTTCCAGATACGAAATAATCTTTACAAAAGCAAACATAAATCAATTTAAACTCATTTAGATACCATTTCGCTATGTGCAGTTTCATTACCACACTCTTGCTTCACCTCCTCTGGGACGTGGGAGGAGTGTTTGCAGACTGGCATTGGTGCCCGTCCACAGCTGTCTGTCAGAGCTTTTATGTCTCCTTCTAAAGGAATAGCTCCCATTAATCATTTCATCATTAATGGCCATGCTCAAGTGGAAGGAAGGCTCCTCCAGCCCTGTCTTATCACATCTGAAGATTGCTTCTCTGGTAATTCAGTGCAAAGGTGGCCCAGAAGTCTCTGGTTCCCTCTGGTCTGTGATATGCTCCTGATTGCTCTTATTCAGATTATTGCTTGAATATAACCTTGCTTTGAACCAGAGCATCTATGCCTGGAGAAAAAAATGCAGCTTCAAATGTATTGTCTTTTGACTTGCACTACTGTGCTCTTTGGGATTTGTATTCTTCAGCTTCTGGAGCTCTTCTGCGTTCTCTGCTTCCTCACGTTTTTTGTGGTAACTGACAGCAAGTTTGTAGTAGTAGGACAAGGTGATCGTCTCCAGACGTGGAAAGGTGAAGGAAGTCAAGCAGTCTTCTTCAATGTTAGCTGAAAGTAAAACATTAGGAATTACTTACAGAGAGCAATGCCAGAACACATCATTTTGGAGAGTTTTCTCTGAACCAGTTTGTGCAGCATCCTGAAGGTCTGTCTCCTGCCCTGGGGTCTCTGTATATTATGCTTTTAACCTTAGATCTTTAAACAATCTTTTCAAGTTCTGCTAAACTCCAAGATAACACGTAGGCTTTGTTGTCTATTTTGTGTGTGTGTGTGTGTGTGTGTGTGTGTGTGTGTGTGTGTGTGTGTACAGGAACTGTTAGCATTTGGAACCTGCTGTTGGGGCGGGAGCCAACCCATCATTACCAGCACAACCAGAGGATCCAGGCTTTAGCCCTTGCTCCGGAGGCAGCGGCAGTAGCCACGGCGTCTGGCTGCGAGGTCAAAGTGGAAAGCCCTAATGACAGAGGATTCTGGCAAACCACAGCAACATTTGAAATCCAGAAATTGGTGAGTCTCCAGGCTATGGGAGTTTCAGGAGCTCGATCCACTAGGGGTTTTTTTGGTACAGTTAAGAGGGATCTTATAAAAATCTCCAAGGAGTCTTGCGTGAACCAGATAATGGCATTTTCAGCTAGAGGCTGTGAGTCTGGAGCAGGTTAATGGCTGAGCCTTTCATCACTAAAGAGCAAGGGTGAAATGTTGGCTTAAGCTACAAGTGAAAATGAATAGAAGTCCATATGGTGCAGGAGGTTGGCTGGTTTTAATTATTTTTTTTGTCAACATTAAACTAGGCTGGCTCATTTTGTAAATCAGTTTTCTCGCATAGAATTGGAGCTAAAACTCAAGGTCTCATTCCAGATCAACACTATCTGATTAATTCTGAGGCAGGATATTGCAGACGAGCTAATAGCATCACTTGCAAAGCTGTAACTACTTGTGCAGCTTCTTTAGGTTGCACCTTCTGTTAACAAAGTTTTGAGACTGTATCAATTAAAAATCAAAAGCTGTCCCATTCTCTGAAGTGTTACTATTTCATAGAGCATCAGCATTTTCTTTTGGAAGGGGAAGGAAGTGCAAAGGAATAATAGATTGAGTCTTGCAGTTCCTCTACTATTGCAGGGAGCTGTTTGCATAGCTAATGGCTATGAAGTTGTGTTTTAAACCACTCATAATTAATCTCTTCTTTCAAGGCTATGTCATTCTTAAAATACTTAATAAAATCCCCAAACACTTCAAGAGGTTTCCCAGCAAAAATGTTAATAAACCACCATACACTCCATTGTAGTTGGATCCATTTTTCTCTTGCATCCTCGTGGCTGTGAAATGTTAGTTTGCCACACGTGACAGAGAGATGCTCTGGACACCACCCTTCCTTCTAATGTTTGTTTAGAAATCAGATGTGCTGTTAAGGAGTTGAAACCCTTCCAGTGGGGACACCTGCTGGGAAGCAGCTCCATGGAGAAGGACCTGGGAGTGCTGGTGGACAAGAAGTTTACCATGAGCCAGTAATGTGCCCTTGGGGCCTTGGGCTGCATGAAAAAAAGTGTGGGCAGCAGGTGGAGGGAGGTCCTTCTTCCCCTCTGCTCTGCCCTAGTGAAGCCAGCTCTGGAGTACTGTGTCCAGTTCTGGGCTCACCAGTTCCAGAAAGACAAAGAACTGCTGGAGAGAACCCAGTAGAAGCTACAGAGGGGACATATGAACATGAACTAGCACCCACCTATACTGCTGCAGGACCCTGCACTTGCCCTTATGCAACCTCATCAGGTTCCCCTCTGCCCGTCTCCCCAGCCTGTCCTGGTCTCACTGTCTGTCAGCCCAGCTCTGGTGTGTCAGCCACTCCTCCCAGGTTTGTAGCATCAGCAAAATTTGTATTTTCAGCAGCTTCTTAACCATCTATTGAAAAGGGAAGAGCAAAAATCATTCTGGTCTTATGACGGAAGATAGGGGAGCTGTTATTTGGGCTTTCCTAGAGCCGTGTGATGACTTTTCTGTTAATTCAGGGTCTATGTAAATGACTGCAGGGCAGCCATCAACTATTCCATGTTAGTTGTTTGGATGTGTTGCCTGTTCTGGAGCACAAAATTAACTTTCTAGCCATGATATTTGCTTTGTGTGCTTTAATTGTGGCTTTCTGTCCTTCATCTGCATGAGCCCGTTGTCTGGCTCCTTTCTTTGATGTGACATTTTGACATGTTCTGATTAGTTTTTTCCATAGGCTTATTCAAAAGACTGTGAGCTAGATTTCATCATAGGAGCTAAACTTAGAAAATGTCAGAAATGAAATGAATACTTGGTCTTTGTCTGAAATTAATCCATAATTGGGATGATTCAAGGTAGCTGATAACCATCCATCAGTAGTTTGTTCAGTAGAGTGTGCGGCAGGAATGATGTAAAAGAATTTTTGGCTGTCATAAAACTAACGAGTCTGCTCTTCTTAGGTCAACTTCCTTAAGCTCGTTCCAGATGTTACGGGGAGTCCAGTGACAGTAGCAGCCGCAGAAGATATTGTCTATCTCCTGAAAGCAGAAGATCCTGGCAGAATTCTCCATTCTGTCTATGGGCAGCCTGTCACATGTCTCGATGTGTCTGCTCGGGAAGCAGTCTTTGGAGTCAAAACCTTTGGCTGGTTATTGAATGAGCCCAACCAGGTATTTTATTTATTTTATTTATATTTTTTGGTATAATTACTATACCTTCATAATTAATAAACGAGAAAGGAGTTCATGCTGCTATTCGACTTGCAATAGTAGAGGGAAGTAATTCTTTTGATGCTTCTATTTGTGTCTTTTTCAGTGGGCTGAAGTAAGGGATCATTGTTCAGCTAACTGGGTTTGCCATAAATACTTTCCGTTCTCTGCTTCTCAGCATCAGTGCCCCTCTAGGAGCAACTAATTAAAAAAAAAATCCAAAACCACCAAAAGCTATAACATCCCCCAAGCTTTCTGAGAAGCAACATGTCAAGCCTCCTACATGTAAATGTGCTGTCTGAGGAGGATGCTGCTTATTTTTCTGCACTAGACTATTTGATTTAAGTTACTTCCAGTCTGGTGAGGATGGTGTGACTGTTGTGTTCAAGGAAGCTAAATAATCATCATAGGTTTGAAGCCCCCTGTGACCCTTTCTGCTGCTTTTATCAGCACATGGTAGCAGTGGCAGGGTAGCTCAAAACCAGCCTGGGTTTGTAACTCCTGGTTGAGGCACATTTCTGGTGCAGCTCTTCAAACTCCTCTGCTGGCAAAAGAGGCTCTTTGGGGCTTGCAGACCTCAATAGGGAGCTTCAATCATTGTATCCCGGGGAGGCTCAGAACCCTACCTGAGATCCCAGGTAGCTGATGGCAGTGCCTGCTCCTGGACATAGCCCTACACCAGGCAGGGGCCAAGCTGCAGAAAGCCTCATTTCCAGATACCTTGAGAAGAGTTTCTGTCCTTTCCCTTCATCTTGTCTAACTTTTTGCCTCCCTCAGTTCCTTCCACTGTTTGTGGTTGTACTTCAGGCATGTGCTGGGCTATCAGGGAGTGCTTCAGGCAGGTGGAGAAAAGAAGCAGGAGGTGAGCACCCAACTGAAAGGAGCTGTGGTCTAGTAGTACACAAATGCAGTGTTTTCCTTGGTGAGAGCCCGGAACAGGAAGGCTTTGTTTAGGAACACATCTGTGTTAGGAATGCATGTGTCCAGCTGCATCTTATTTCTCCTTAAAATTCCCATTTACTGGGGAATTGACAAGACCACCATAAATACCTCTAGGCTCAAGAAGAGATGCTGCGAGGCCGTGCTAGCTTTATTAGTTCCTTGGCTGTCCTAATCCAATTCTTTTCCCTACAGAGGTGGGAGGTTAGGAGAGAAAATTGCCTCATTTGAGGGCAGCCCATCGGTGGCTGGTCACCCTGGTGCCTCCTAATGAAATGAAGAACTGCTCTCTGGCACCCGCGCGTGGCTCTGTGGGGCCGGACGCCTTTCCTGATTCAGTGGTGAACTCCTTTGGAGTTTGATGGCAGATTGTATTCAGCAGCAGAGCTCATCCTAATCAGGGAGAGGGGCCCGGAGTCATCCAGACAGCTGGGGGGTGTTTGACAAGGACACTGGTTTGGCATCACCCCACGGGCTGACATCACAGCAGACATTAATCACTAATGGCTGTCAGGACAATCCTCTGCCTCCACGGACGTGAGGGGACTGGGTGTTGCCTGGTCACGAGCTGACAATCTGTCTTTGGGGAGCTCAGGCTGAGGAATTCCAGCCCTAGTAGCTGCTGGAGTGGGAAAACTGTGGTTCTTCTCTCTTTGGGGGTTTTGTTTTGTTTTTTTTTCCAGGGGGACAGTCTAGTTTTTTTCTTTAGTGAGCTTGTGATCCTCATGTGCCTGCCTCGTAACCTGCTTTCTGATGAATATATAGTTAAGGAAACCAACCATCTTTTCTCCCCTCTCTCTTTTTTAATCATGGTCTAATTTTAACCATATTTGACAGCAGAGGAGAGATCTGAAGCATAAATTTCGTAGGAACTTTTATGTCAGAGAGGAGAAAAACATCAAGACTGTGGCATAGACTCGCCTACTGTTAGATGACAGAAATCTGTGCAGGGGAGAGGGGAGAATAAAAATGCTTCCTCTGTGAGAGCTTCAGTTTTTACTTTAAAACACATCAGACAGCCCAAATATGCTGCTGTTTCTTGAAGGTTTGTTTAGAGCTCTTTGTTGTATGTTAAGCTAAGAGAAATTTCTTTAGTAAGGGTGATTTCAGCAGTATTAACTCAACGTGGAATGTGCTATTTTCCTTAATTTCCAAATTCTTGAAATGCTGACATCTGTGTTCCCATCTAGACTTGTACATTATATAGACCAGATAATGAACCATGGGGAAAACCCTCACCCTGCCTTTCCCTTTCCACCTAAAGTGGTGCTTGTGACATTCAGTGGCCATGCCTTGGAGGATGGGGTCTGGTGAATAACCTGTTACCCTTGGTCACACAGTTTGGAGACCTGTGATCTCGATGCTGCATCACAAAGTCTCAGTGTTCATGTGTTTCAATTTTTGGGTTGAGCATTGTATGTAAAATTAAATCAGTAGATTTCAACTAGTGCTGGCTTTGGTCCTCTGTGTCACAAGATAAACCTATTAAACAGGTAGCTCCCTAAGTGTCAGGATTGAGATCGTGATGCAATTACCTCATGGACTGCAGGATCTGACTGAAGCTTTTCTTATAGTTGGTACATTTATAAGATTCCCCAAATGGACCATTTACTGTCACTTAAGTCTGGTCTCCTACTGGAGCTTCAGGTGAGCTCTCTTCTGCTTGTGGATCATTTCTATGAAATCTGGAGATGCTTTATTCTCTTGGGGGTAAAAAAAACCAAAACCAAACAAAAAGAAACAACCAAACCAACAAAAAAACCCAAAATAAAAAACAACCACAAAAATGCCAAAACCAAACACAGAAAACCCTACAACTTTCTCCTCTGTTTAAAATTGAGTTGACATTTTTTAACATATTCAGCAGTTCTTTTTGGCAGAACATAATCGACATGAAAGGATTTGTTTGGGTTTTTTTTCCACCAAAGAGACTTATATGCATGTAAGAGGATTTTGTTCTGAAGTCATGCAGCTGAAGAACTCTTTTTATGTTACCTGCATTATAAGGCACAGTAAGTTCAGAGTATGTCTGTGGGTTTGGTTGCTTTGTGTACAAACCTGAACCTTATTTCAGAATGGGTAGATGAGAAGAGAGGAGTGAAGGGAGGACAGTATTTAACATTTCCACAGAGTTCTTCAGCTGCTTGCTAATGCGAGTGTATTGGGTAGAATTAACCACTTGAAATAGAATTTATCAACTAGCAGGAAGTGAAAAACAAATTTTAAACAATCCTTTCAATTTCATTCTCTACAGTGCCTCTCAGTTGATGTATTTAGGTCATAGCTGCTTTATATAAGCCAGTACATCTTTCTTGCACCTAATTTTAACTGAAATTCTCCTCTTTGTTAACTGGGAAGCTTGTGTTGTCTTTTCTGGTGTCATAATGTCTCCAGTTCTCCTGGAGTTCCAAAGCCTTTTAATCTTTATTTTTCTTGTTTAAAGAATGGAGGATTTTTACAGTCGTTTTTTTGGGTTTTGTTTTGTTTTGTTTTTTAACCACTGTGGCCCTTGTAAATAGTCCAGTTTTCAATAAATTGATCTTTATAAACTCTTCTTTTCATACCAGGAGAAAGGCAGGTCTTCCTGGTGACTGAATTTGAATATATGGGGCTTGCCCAGACATTTCTCTTTGGCGAGCTATAGGACTGTAGAGTGATAACAGATCTTTGAAGGTGAAAAGAGTTTAAAATTCCCTTTTCTTTATAAACTCTTCAATACCAGGTAGGAGCTACAGAACCCTTTCTGAGGATCTGAACTGCGTAGCTTCTTTGTAAATCAGGCACTGCAAGAAATACAGATCAGCAGAGAGACCAGAACTTTTCCTTGCTTAAATTTTGCATGCTGTATCAATTCCTCTCTTGCTGAAAAGTAACAATCACCCATCTGTCTTCTGTAAATCACCAGAAGTAATTTTGTCAGTTTAAAAAAAACAAAACAATATCCCAATATATCCTTTTTATATTGGGTATCATTAATGACGTTCTGCTCCCCCCCCCCCCAAGTTGTACATTAGTGTGAATACCTCAAAAGTGGCACTTAGGTGTCTCAGGTTTGAAAACTATACCTGCTAGGATGTGCTATGAGCATTCAAGGTGATCATCTATGAAACCAAGAGAATTGACTCGATCTCAAAAGAATTATCTTGTCTTCCTTTTCCCTCTCCTCCCCTTAGGTTAGGAAAATGTTTTTTTCTGAGCTAGGGCTTGTTTTTTAGTGAGTGGGTTGGTTCAGTGAGTAAACAGCAATATCCTTTCATCTCTGGGTACCTGAACTCCTACATCAGTCTTCAGCCACAAGTCAGATGAGTCTGGTGCCCTCATTGCAGGTCCTGGCAGACATCACAAGCCCATGGAGGCTGGCAGAGCCCCGGCCACTGGCAGCCCAGCCTCGGGCAGTGTCCAGTACTGGAACAGCCAGAGCTGCAGGTGCATTGGCAGAATCCTGCTGCCGGAGCTTGCTCGCTGCCTGCCGGCACAGCGCTTGGCTCTGCTGCTTCCTACCAGCCTGGACTCTTCCTTTTTAACTCCAGTTAGATGAAAACTTAAAAGACAAAACCACCCTAAACTTGCCTTTAGCTTGATGTGTAGCTTTCAGGACAGGTGTAGATATTTGGAGGAGCCAGTAGTGCATCTGTCAGGCTGCTTTTGCTGCTGGATTTGCCGCGGGCTGTTTAGGCTCCGTTATTTTTGCACTCCTCTGCGTGGGTCTTTAAGCCTCGCTTCAGGCTGCTTGGTGCAGCTCAGCACGTGCAAAATAAAGAGTTCTCGTTTGCCAGCCTGAAGTCACCTTTAGGATGGCATGAAAGTCAATTTTCCCCGTGCTTGGAGAAAACGGTTGTGTTACCAGCTTTACACAATGACTTATATCTGGCAAGAACTTGCAAAATAGTCTCTCTGGCTGATAGTCAAAAATTACATCATATTGGAGTAAACTGCTTTTAAATCAAACATCCATTATTCATGTATATTAACTGCTTTTATTTATTTATTTATTTTTAACTGGCTGTTTTGCCCATGATTTACTCTTTTTTCTTTCTCTCTGATTGTCTGTCTGTCTCCCTCAGCTGCTCCTTTTAAATCTTAGCTCATCTTTGAATTTATGGAGCCAGAACACATGTCTGTGTATAAGTATCAATATGCTGACCTTGCATTTGTTAATTGTCAAATTTTGTCGTTGTTGTTGTTGCAGTGTTGCGGGCCATACTTACAGTAGGCAATTCAATACATTTGCACTGGGAAACTGTGCCCCTGAGGCTTGTAAACTTGGAAAATAATTCTTTTTTTCCACATCCTTTTAGAAATAAAATTCAAACTTGCAGCAGTGTGGACCATATGTTCTACTTAATTTGATGACTTCTGCTGCAAACACAGATGAAATAGCTGCATCGCTTTTGTAGGTAACCCTTTGAACAGAGTGGGTTTGACCTGAGCAAAAGACAGATCCCTTTTTATTCACAGTGGACTACAAATGTCAGGACCCTTTCTTCAGCTGGCAATATTTGTGTTTATTCAGGCAATGCTTTTCCTAGTTGGCAGAGGGATGGGCAGAAGAAGGAAAGGGGGAGAAACAGAATCTGAAAATAAATGCAGATTCTGTTCCCAGTCTTGCTGCTTGTTCCCTTGCCTCTTTGAGCAACTCAGGGATTTATGTTTTGATCCTCTGTCTCTAAAGTGACTGTTAGAAACCTCTGTCCTGAGAAAGTGCCTCTTTAGTGTATCCTGTGGGTTAGGCAGTGAGGGAAAGGGTATGGGTTTTGAGTGTGATTTTACAGTATCCTTTTGCTAATACTTCATCTAAAGAAGAGCTAAATATGCTGTAAATAGAGTGTGCTTTGCCCATGTCTGAGGGACAGCTAATTTTTCCTAGCTCTGCGATGTGGTAACTTTTGACAAGAAGCAGAAAGGCGATTGCAGAGGGAAACCAGCAATTGCACAAAGCTGCTGTCTGCTGGCTGGCAGCCAGGACAGTGGGTTGAACACCCCTGCTCTTGTTGAAAGTACCACAGGCTCTTTGATAACAAGTGCTTGGGGATTTGTTGTTTTAATGTTCCGTCCAAAAAAGACATCTCCAACAACACAGGATCCCAAAACACCTGCTGGGGTATTGGACATGCATGGAAGAGTTCCATCAACAACATTTCCTTCAATTCCTTGGAAGTATCTCAACCAGAGTACATCGACCACGCTTGACCTCGCTTAGCTGCGAGATGTAACAAAGCTCACAGCTTAGCTACTCTGGCTACAGAGACTTTAATTCTTTGTGAATTAATTTAGTCCTCTTTCTTGAGTTCTTGGACAGCATTTAAAGAGAGTTGCCCATACCCACTGCTCTGCAGTTCCATGAAGTACAGTAACTTTTCCTTTCTTCCTCTGCCTGGTCTCATGACTCTGCCAGCTTCTTGCATCTATCTGAGGACCGTGGCCACAGGTTGAGACTTGCCCATCTCCCATGGTAAAGAGGGAAATTAGTCTAATGCACTGCCTTAACAAAAGGGAGAGTAGGAGCATGAATAATTAATACCACTAGTCTGTGGCAATCGGATAAAATGAAGTCCCATTTGCTCAGCCTTATTAAAAGAGAGAGAGAGAGAGGGAGAGATGGTAAAGGTCGTTAAGGGACTTGTAACATGGAAAGAATCGCCTCCGAGATGGATAATGTGTTTTCTAATCTCTGTGGTCTTTAACTAAACATAATGGTAAAGGTACTCTGGCTATTTCTGGCTTGTTGAATTATTGAGCATGCTGGGAGATTGCTTGGCTCTTAGCCAACGACTGAGACTTTTTCATGTGAGCAATGTTAATAGGTAACACTTTTTATTTTGTGCGTTAGATCCTGATACATCTGCACAGAGTATTTAATGCTTCTCCTCCCTCCTGTGCCCACAGTCCCACTGGGGAAAGGGATGCTCGTTAGTGTCTTCTCCCAGGGTGCTTTATTTCACACCCAAATGTTCTTGGTCCACTTACCTTCAGTTCAGTACCTATTAGGTCACTGGTCTTGGGTGTCCATTATAGGCTTATAAATATCTTTAAAAGGGTAATCCCTTCACAGTGTGCATTATAGGATTATAAACCTCCTAAAGATCTTGTGCTTTATCTGCCCTTTAACATACAGGTCCTTATTTCAAGTCCCTATTGACCAGGTATTTTCATTTGTTCTCCTTGGCCTTTGCAAAAAAAATCCTTGTTGCCTTGGGATATTCTAGGAGAGCTCAGCAGCCACATTCTTGCCACTTCAAAATCATCATCAGTACGCCCTTAACACCCTCACCTTCAGACTTAAAAAAACGTTCACAGTCCTTTTTGTTTCTTTGCCTACCAATTTGTCAGGGTAAGGTTTTGAAATTCATTTGCAGACCATAAAGTTGATCAAGACACAAGTTGAATTTAAAGACAGGTAAAACCTGGAGACTAGAAATCACCAAGAGAGTCTTTCTTCTAATGTTGGGGCTAATTGGCTAGAAATACACATGTGCATTAAAAATACTTAAAAAACCCAAACAATCTTTAAAAGAATGGAGACTGAAATGAGAAGAGGAATTGGAGGGGATAGGCGAAGATAAGACTAAAGTTTTTCTTCCAGTTCTACAGATCTGAACCTTTTTTTTTTTTTTTCACAGATACTCTTTCTTAGACTCAAACACTTTTAGATCAGTGGCAGTCTGCAGATTATGTGAGGAGAAATGAAGAATTTTTCTGCTGGTGCTACCTACGTTATGAGAATTGCCATAGGTCTAAATTGGAGCCTGCAAGCAGGAGAATATGTAATATTTGCTCTGACATAAACCAGGGGAATCTTTAAATGCTGTGTGGAAGCAATTTTTCATTATAGCCTTTCGTGGCCATAACTGAATTTTCAAGTATGTATCATATGTTTATAGGATAGATGGGAGCTCTGGTCATTTAGATAAATTAATAGTTTATGGATGTTCACTTTAAGTATTAGCCCCAGGGGACTTGAGAGCAAGCAGCAGTTGGCCCTCTCCTCTCCAGAGCTTTACCATGCAGCTGGGAAGGGCTGGTTCAGAGGCTCAACTGGGAACTGGGATACGTTGCTCTTGACCCGATCGTTTATTGTTTCTAAGTTGAATTCAGCGATTTACTGACTTTGTCTTTTGTTCAGAACTTTCCAAGGAGAAATTTGGTTGCCAGGCACAGATATTAATTTCCTTTGCACTGGAAAACTGTGCAAAGTACCTTTGCCAGAATGTCATTATCTCTGGGTTTGGTTAGTGAGCTGTTGGAAACTGTGCTGCAAGTGAGAACAGGCTGTAAATTGGTCATTACCTTGAAGACCATCATTTTCATGCGGCTTGTAGTAACTATTTTGTAGATAAGGAAATATAAATTATTTTTTTTTTAGCAACTTTTATGTCCTAAGTCTCCTTGCAAAGCTTAGAGTCTTCCTTGATTTACAGAGATTGGGTTATTTAATTGCTTCGGTGTTTTGGGTCTTAGGGTAAAAAATTACATGCTAAAGACCGGTATTTGAGGCAGACAGCTTGAAAAAGACAAGGATGGGAAAAGGAACTAGTTAGGAGATTATGAATATTTTAAGCAGTTGAGGAAGTCGAGTATGAATGTGTTGATTCTAATGGGGAGCTGATAATATGTCTGATTAAAACCACATATGCTCTTCAGCTGGGGGTCAAGGAGAAACCTGCAAATTCTCTGCCTTTCTTTGCAGTATTCCTAGAACTTTTTAAAGCTTCACTGTGGTTGCCTCAAGGTGTCCATCACTAAATGATCTCTTCATTCAGCCTTTCAGGTGCTTGCTAAAATTGCACAGATAGGAAGTGAAAGGCCAGGCAGCATCACGTGCTGGCAAATGTTGAAATAATGCATCCTCTCTGGAGGTAATATTTATTAAGCTACATGTGGATATAATCAGAAAAGCAGAAGTTTAGAATATTGATGCGACATTGGCATAGCTCTGCTGATGAAAGCCACAGTTTTTTTTCTGATCTCTTAACCACTGCTACTCTTTTCATGGTCAGGAGTTTTCTTTTAAATTAAAGGAACATCACCATGAAATTCAGTAATGTTTATAAAGTTATGTAAGACCAGGTACTGTGCTGAGCTCCACTGGGCTTTGACCAGTACATTTTTCTGTTTCTAAAAATACTTGCCTAAATTGAAAGGCAAATAGATCAAGCTCATCTGGCCCTGCAGGAAAGACAGTGAACATGATTGAACTGATTGCTACACAGAGGAGAGGAGGGTGAACAGACAGGAAATAACTTGTACCTCTCTTCCAGCTTCTGGTCGGATCCTCTTGGATGTTCAGGGTTGTTTTCATTCATCTCCCATCTGAACTGCTACTTGAGATGTAATATTTCTCCTGATCTGGTCTGTACAGCAGCGACCAGCAGCGCCTGTCAGTGCCGACCGAGTTGGTGCTCAGTTCTGCTTCTCAATCTCTGCAGCCTCTGACTGAATCTTTCTTGCAAAGCCCATCTGTCTAAGCCTTCTAAATGTTGATTCTTTTCACTTTTACTGTCTTTCAAATATAAAAATTGATGAAGAAACTCTTTGCTTTTTCTTGTAAGTCTAAAAATTTGAGCTGGAGAAGGTCTGTATAGCTTGGCCTGCCTACCTGCGAGCCAGACCTGGCTGATACTGGTTGGTAAGAGCTTTGCATCCCAGCTTCTTGATGGACTCCGTTGTGAAACTTGGTCTCCTTATTTCTGAGGGTGGTTGTTGCCTTTCTTAAGGATAGGTCTGTATCTTGCTTGTGTATTGGCATACCGAAAAGCAAACCATCTCTGGTAAGAACTCTGCTCTACTTCATGCTGCCACAAAATGTAGTGGTTGTGCTTATGCTGCATTTAGCTGGTGTTTGTTCTCTCTCTGCCAGATCCTTCTTTACAATCTGGAAACAAGTCAGTGTCTGAGGAAGATGGGCAACTCGATAGGTGACTTTACGTGTGTCAACCTCCACAACAGTCCTCCAAACATGGTTGTTACAGGCAATAAAGACAGAAGGTAGGTACCACCAAGAGCTGTAACCCATTTCAAATTAGCTTCCTTCCTGTCCTGCTGTCCTACATCTGGACCTGCTAGAATTTGTTTCTCTGCTAATGTTTCAAACGCAGCCTGTGTGAACTTCAGGAACAAAATATTAGGTAATAGTTGGACGTGGCTGCCAGTTTGCTTTGTTTCAGAAAGCTCCATGGGAAGACTTTCTTTCTAAGCCATTTGGTGGACGCAGTTGGTGTACAGCCCAGCGAGACCACTTGGAATATCTTCCACTTCCCCACCACCACCCGCAAAATTAGTTTGGCATTTAAAAGCTCACTTTCTGATATTAAAAAAATAACCTAAGGGATGAATCATGTAGGATGAGATGGGTCCGTCTGCCAAATGATGTCAAGAGTGTATTTCTGAACAGTGTGGTGTCCCTCAGGTGACAAAAAAAAAGAGACTTTCATATGAACGGATTCCAGCTTCTATTTAGCTGATTAGCAGCTTTCTCTTTAACTCCTTGGCTTGGGGAGTAGGATTTTCCCAGCACAATATCTGGTGCCAGGAATGGACGCACTGGGAACAGTCAGTGCAAAAGGATTAAAGTGCTTAAAAAGACCCTTTGAGTCCAATTTTTAGATTTTCTTTTTTTGGCTAGTTATTTGTGGGGTCTGATCCAGTGCACCAAAGGAGATGTGGGATGGCGAGGAGCCAGTCTCTAATGGTTCCCTGTTCCTTCCCTCCTCCTTTCTGCACTGGGCATCAGGCTGCAGGTGGTGATCTGGTGTGGTGGTGGGTATCAGATTGTGAGGCGGATACTTCCCTTTGCCAAATCCCAGACCTCTGTCCCGCCAGTGCAACAGCTTGCAAAAATGATTATTTTGTCAAACAGCTTTTTTGCCTTCTTGGGGAATGGGCAGTGCAAGTAAACCTCACACTTTCTCAGCAAAGAGGATAAAGGAAATATCTGAAGTTTGACACGTGTAATTGAATCCTTCGGAGTTTTTTTTTTTCCCTCTAAAAGCAGATAATTGCTTTTTCTAAAGCACCCCAGTATAACTACCTTCAATTTTAATGTCTTGCACAATGATGGGACAGTAGATAAGTTGTATCCCTTAAGTGAGATTGAAATTGACTCCCTTTATACTGGGGGAAATGTCTGTGTCCTTTCACCTCTAGAAAGCTTTTCAGTTTTTCAGCTCAAGCCTTGACTGAGTTCAAGGCCATCAGTGAAATAGCAAGAAGTTAGGAATCAATAGTTCAGTAAATAAGTTTGGCATCCAGAAGGCAAGACTGTGCATCACAGAGGTCAGTTCCTCATGGGGTGCTGAATGAGGGGCATTAAATGGTGCTGGGCATCCCCAAGTGGAATGGGACTTGAACCTCCTCAGCCCTGTTATGGAGTCAGAGCATGAAACAGGGACCTTGCCCCAGGAGGTCAAACTGCTCATGGCCAATGGGAAAACTTAGTGCTTGAATTAAATACAGCAATTTCACCATTTTCCTAGTATAAGCTATTCTTTTATTCAAAGCTACAATTTTGAAAAGTAACCCTTATGAAATGCTTTTGGTAGGACCCATAAAATTTGGGTTTCATTCTAAAAATCCTCCTGAAGTGTTGCTGGTTTATTTAAGTGCTTTAATTACTGTCCTTCACACTGGGAAGAAATCTAATAATAACAGGGAGCATGTGCTGATGCACTGCCCAGCAGCACCCTTGTGCCTGATGGCATCTAACACTTGGTTTAGCAGTGGGCTCAGCAGGCAGGTTAATGGTTGGGCCTGATGGTTTCAAAAGGTCCAACCAAAACGATTCTGTGATTCTCTGGTTCTAGGGCAGTGAATAACATGGAGAAAGCAAAGATATGGCAAGCCCTGTGTGTTCCATTGCTGAAAGATGTGGGTCAAAACATGCATTCCATGCTTACTCCTAAGGTAGTCTAGCAGGAGAGTTAAAGCCTGGTGAGAACACCACCTTCCTTACAGCTCTTTTGAACTCATCTGGATCCGATGTGCTCCCACTGAGCCCAGCTGCTGAGGCAGGAGGTGGTGGCCCATGCCAGATCTGCATTAGAGCATCACATTAGGTTTGCAAAATGCTTTTCCTTTTTTTTATTATTTTTATTTTTTTTAAAACACATCTACACAACTCCAGTGTACCTCTAATTCTTCCAAGGGTGTGCCAGAATGGACACCTGCCTGAAACTTGGGGCCTTGCTAATGAAATAACCAGGACACCATCAGATCTTGGTTTCCAACTGAGCTCACCAAACAGAAGCAGCTTTGATTGCTGTGCAGAACACATGCAGGAAGGCAGGGAGACTGCTGGGTGTGAACACTTCCAAAATAGCCTGTCCTTACCCAAAACACAGCTCTAGCATGTAGCCAAAACTGCTCTTTGCTGGAGTGGGGAAAGCAAGGAGTCCTTTCACCAGCAGCAACGGTTGTGATGGGGTCTTCCTAAGTGGCTGCAGAGCTGCACAGACCATGCTCCTCACTCTGTTCCTGCATGGTTTTCTGACATGTCAGATGGATGTTGCTCTGTTGGAGTTTTGGACTGTTCAGTTGCCTTTTCTTTCAGTTGCTGAAATGTGTTATTTGTAATATCATATGATGCAATCTCCATTTGAGAAAGGAAAAGGAAAGGCTTGCAGCATCATTAAGATCATAGCAGGGGGATGGAATAAAGTACAGTTAATGTGTTGGAACAAGTGTGTTTTGGCCTTTTCTGGGATTAATGTGTACCTGATGGCTCCACTCTTGATAGCCATCGGCTGGGAGGAACTTTCTCTGGCTTCTTTTCAAAACTGAGATCAGTATTTCCCCATTCTCTATTCACTTGCTTCACTGTGTTTTTGTTTTTTGGTTTTGTTTTTTGTATTTGCTTACATACTTTGCCTTATCTCTTAATCTTGCTATATAAGGATCAAAAGACATACTCCTCTGTGATACATGCTGGGTTTAAAATTTAACAGCATTATCTTTAACTGGTTTTGTGGACTTGCTGCAGTGGTTGAAATCCAAAGCTCATTTTTGACAGTTCTGCTTGTAGCTGAGTTTTCACCACGTTTCTCTTCAAAATGCCTTGTCCGAGTGATCAATACTTTTTGAAAAAAGATGTAGTCATTAGCTGCATGCTTGGGAATACTGATTGCTTGTGGATAGCTTGGGTTCAATGTTGGTGATTAACTCCAGCATGTAAACCTGTTGTTCCCTTGACTTGTCTTTCGAATTTCCAGAAATTTAGTCTCTTCTGAAATCTTTGTGATGAGTCCTATCTTTCATCCTCATGATACTACCCCTTGGCCACAGTGGATGTGGTTAAGTACCAAGGGGTAGGACATGTTAGCAGCATGCCCAAAACATGGTACTTTATGCCTGGGGCCATTGCTGTTATTCAGGGAGGCACAGACAGGAGCTTTCTCCAAATTTCATTCACATTTTCTATCACCTAAAGAGACAGAGAGCTCCTGTGTGGTGGGAAGAGTCTGCCTCAAAAAATCATTAATAACAGAAGTCGAGAGTGAAAATTCAGTGGTGAAAAGCATGAAACTTACTGAATTTCTGGCCCTGTAGCAGCTGTGGGACTGTTGCTGTGCTAGGCACATCTTCATAACCCCAGAAGCTCTTGTGCTCTCGGAACCCCAGGCTGCAGCTCCACGGCTGACTGTTCTCTGTTCGCTTTCGTTTAGGGTTAGGGTGTTCGATCTCCGCAGCAGCGACTCTCTGTGCTCCCTCTATGCCCACCAGTTAGGAGTGTCTGCAGTCCAGATGGATGACTGGAAGATTGTCAGTGGAGGAGAAGAGGGCTTGGTCTGCGTGTGGGACCAACGGATGGGCACCAAACTCTGGGAGATGCACGCCAGGTATGTTTGTCCACAAAGGTGTTTCGTTGGATCTGGCTGGCAGGAGGAATGTGGGAATGGACCAAAATGACAGATAACATGTCTAAAAGCTTCTGAGAGCTCTGCTTTGTTTGCATGGGATTTGGGAAGAGATTGCCTCCCCACCTGGAGACTTGAGTGTGTTTCTGTTTGTGCCCTTGAGCTGTCCTGGGCTTTATGCTCATTAGTTTAAAAGAGTGCTTCAGTCAGCTCCAAGGGCACCTGGAAATAGTTTCCTCTGGATTTGCTGTGAAGTTTTGTCTTCTCCCTGCCCCATCCCCAACCAGTACTCACTATTATTGACCCATAGGTCAATAATAATTAGGGTTCAGTGCTCTCACTGCCACTTCCCGGGTTCAATTCCCGGTCAGGGAAGATTCTTTGTGACTTGGTCTAGGTGACCCTGCTCTGGCAGGGGGGTTGGACTAGATGATCTTCTAGGTCCCTTCCAACCCCTGACATTCTGTGATTCTCTGAACCTTGAATTGAAAACACTGTAATCCAGGCTGTTCTCTTCAGTGTGATTGGTTCTGGCTGTCCCTATCCACTATATCCTTAACCAATACCTGGGTTTCAGTTCACCTCACCCACACGTTTCCTTAGCGACAACGATCAAAGCCAGGCTGTTATTTGAACTCATTTAAATATTAAAATACCAGTTTATACTGAAAGCACAAGAAGTACAGTACTGAAAGTACCAGCTGAGATCAGTATCCTGGAGATGTCAGGAGACTGTTAACTGCTGCAGCCAAATTATTATTTCCTGATCAAGGCATATAGCCCAAGGACTTAGATTTGAATGAAAGGATTTAGCCCCCTCTAAGTCTTAATAAAATGAACAGCTAAATCCTGCTTTATTTGATTATTGTTTGGTTGGTTGGTTGTTTTTTTATGTGTCTTTCTGCAAAGAGGAGCTGGATGAGGTATTTACAGTCAGAAAAGTTCAAATTGGAGCTGTCATTGATTAATAGCAAGGTATCTCCTTCTCTGTGAAGGACCCTGTGAATCCTAAAGCCTGTTGTGATGTGTTAAGGACAGCCCCGAGGTGATTGTCAGGTGAAGCAGCTCTAATGAGTGTGCCAAGGAAGAGCAGTGCAGACCTGAGCTTTAGACCAGGGTACTAAAAGTGAACCCAGTAGATGAAACATTGAAAACACTGTTTAATCTATAGAGGAATCAGAAGGGATCACTTCAACCACAAAGGCCTTCACAGCAAAGGTGGTGTGTATGAGGTGTTAGCTACACCTACAGCCCAGGTGTGCATGGAAAGCCAGGGCAGAAGCTAAAGGAGATGAGAGGAGGAATGTTAGGGTCATGGAAAGGAGCTGTCTTAATCTGAGAAGATAAATTACTCCTACTGGAACAGTAAATGCTGCTACAGTGGTCCAGTGTTAGTTTATTCACCAGTGAGAGGAAAATGAACGAAGACCAGACCTCTTAGCTTGTGCCCTATAGTGCATTTCTAAATCAGCCCTAGCTCAGTGCTTGAGGGCTGAGGGGCCCTGGGGGTCCCCATCCTTCATTTCAGGAAGCATCCTGCTCCTGCCAGGAGTGTGCTGCTGCAGCCCTTAGAGCAGCAAAGCGAGCAGGCAGCCCAGCTCCCCAACAGCCTCTGCTGCTCAGTGTCTGACTTTTCTGGTCTCCACGTGTGTTCTGGTAACAGCCCACTAGATGGGGATAAAAGCTGTGATAAAATCTGCTCCGGACTGGAATTGAAACTCCACCAGAGCAGGTTCCCAGCCTCTGGCCATAGCCGAGGCACTGATTTAAATTATTTTTTCTTTAATCTGGAATGATTCCTTTACAGCACTTGGAAGTCAGGAGTCTAATGAAGGTGGCAACTCACCTGGTGCTGTGGGTTCTTTTTCAGACATCCCGTCCGCCACGTGTGGTTTAATTCTCACAGCCTCATCACTGCAAACATCCCTGATGAGAAAAATCCCCGAGGCTCCAGCATCCTGGATGATGACTTTACCATGCACAGCAAGTGAGTAAGCCAGCTCTGAAGGCTTGGATTTTTGGCACTGCAAAAATTTGCTTTTATATATATTCTTGTATTTTTAAATGGCACACTAGGCACCTGAGTCATGATCCAGAGCAGTAATAGAGAAGGTATAGCACCTACAAAATAACATTTAAAAGAAGTTCAGTGATAAGGCTTCCAAAACTGTCAATGAATTGGCTCTTTATTTACTTCTGAGCACAAAAAAACCCAACCAAAATCAAAACAAAGCAAAACAAAAAAAAAACTCCAGCAAAACAAAATGACATTTCTTGTTTTCAGCAGGGCCATGTAAAGGCCACTGAAGCCAGACAGAAAATGCAACCCTTTCCTTGCTCTAGATATGCATAATGATCTCTCCTTCTAAAGGAAAACAACTGGTATTTAAACTCCAGGTTGTGGTATTTGTATCTCAGATGGCTGATAGCATGTCTAATTGAACTATCAAACTCCAGCATGCTTCACTTCCCCGTTCCTGAACAGATGAGAGCAGTCTCAGCAGATGACAGTCATGTCTCTGCAGTGCTGAAGAGAGTGAGTCACCGTTTGCTTCCAGGGCTTGGTGGGGTCCCTGGGAGGAGGCAGGAGGGATTTTTCTCTGTTCAAACCGCACAGGATGCAGAAGGGGTGGGGTCTCCACTCAGCTCCCTTAGCATCAACTTGGCCTCCTTCATGGCAATATCTGTTTCCCCTGGAAACCCCAGAGGAACAGAGGTGTGTCCCGGTTGTGTTCGGCACAGGCACCGGGGAGTCATCCAGGCCTACGAGTTCTCGGCGGGCCGCTCGGCCGCGGACAGCGTCCTGCCCATTTGCCGCTCGTCCTACGCAGAGCTGACCGGCTACAGCTACAACATCGGCCTCGCCGTTCCCTACGATCACATTTAGGTAACTGGCCTGGCCTGGCTGCGGTCTGGGGGCCTCTGCCAAGGCCATGGCCAAAGGCCACAGCAAGGAGGAGACCCCCGTGGCACCGGGGCCATCAAGAGGGCGCTGGGCGCGGGCGCGTCGGGTGGGGCTGAGCGTTTGCCAAAAGCTCGGGGCCAGGAAGCAGGGCAGAGTGTGGCTGCCCTCGAGCACAGCGCTGAAGTGTGGTGCTGAGGTCTCCTCTGGTGGACAGAGAGGCTGAAGGGCCAAGGGGAACAGGGCACTTCAGAGTGAACAAACATGTTCCTTCCTGCTGCTCCAGGGAAAACCACTGCTGCTCCCAACTGGGCAGAGGACCTGAGTGGAAGTGAGAGCCCCAAGTGGCAAACAGGTGGGAGGTTGATGGGAGGCTGGGAGCTCGCTCAGGAGTTGATACCTATCCTGAGAGGGAGTTGGGGGAAAGCCCAACAAGGAATTGGAAAAAGCATCTTGCTGAACCACATGTTTGAAATTTCTTTCCTTGTAATGAGCTACTGATTCTTCTTTTCCTTGGGGTATGTTGGAATGTGTCCAGGGATGGGACCATGCACCAAAGGTTACGGTGCTTGGGAGAGGGGAGTGTGATGGAGAGAGGGAGGGGAAGCTTGGCCCTGGCCAGGCTGGGTGCTTGGAAACTCAACAGGCTGCAAACATGAAAATTTTAATTTTTTTAATATAATTTTTTAAGTCTCTGAAATTCTGGATCAAATGTTTTCTAATGATATATGTACACGTATCTGGGGGTTTTTTTCTTCAGTCTTCTAGGGTGAACTAACCCCTGTGAACTGGCAAAAAGGGCTGTTGTGTCTCAGGTTGGGTGGCAGGTATATGCTGGGCTGGATCGTGCCCTTCCCAGCACCTGAAGCTTTTCCCCAGGTTGCTGGAACTTCAGTTTCTGACACTGTCCTCACTTCAGAGCTGGGCAGGGACCACGCTGGTGTAATGAAACAGAAGGTATGGACTGGCCACAATCACTCTGCATGGGCCATGAGCACTAGTGCTGCCCAGGCTGAAGGGTAGGATGTGGCTCCTCAGGTGAAGGGGAGGAGTGAGGCTTTATCTTCAGCCCAGGTTGCACTGACTTAGGTAGAACCCGTTCGGTGAACAAAGGCTTGAGTCCTGCGTGGCTCTGTTCTACTGCTCAAAAACTGTTTTCTAGTTGTGATTTGCCCTTGTAAACTGACTGGTGCAAGCCAAAGCCATGTAAATTAAGTTTAAACTGAGGTTAAGTTTTAACTTGGCACCATTTTTTGCTCACTGAATAGAGTCAGTTTAATAGCACGGCACTGGGGAGGGGTGCAGGAAATGTGCCCAAACCTGCAGAGCCAACTCTGCAGCCACCGAGGCAGCTGCTGGAGAGCCTCGTGCCTGGAGAGACACCTGTTTCACAGCTCTTCCCTGTCTTCAGTTTGGGCTGCTTTTCCATGACCCTGCAGCCACCTTTCACATGTGTGATTGGTTTTTAGCAGTTACCTTTTTCCTCATGATGGACTGATACAAGAAGTGCAAGGAGCAAAGTCATTCTGCACCATCACTGGATGTGTTCAAGGCCAGGCTGGGTGAGGCCTCGTGCAACCTGCTCTAGTGGGAGGTGTCCCTGCCCATGGAACTGGATAATCTTCAAGGTTCCTTTGAACCCAAACTATTCTGTCATTCTGTCTGACCAATAAATTTTATCTTTTATAAAGCTTTGGGGTTTTTTTTCCTTCCTTCCCCTGCCCTTCTGGGAAACCAGCTCCTTTCCTTTGTTCCAGGAAGAGCAAGTGTCATGGGTGTGTAGTCTGGACAAGAGCTCAGCTGAAACATGTCAAATACACAATAGTTTCTGTAGCAGAAATGATTGTGTGGGTTGATGCAGCCCTGTGTCTTCTGATGTGGCTGTGACAGATTCTGCTGTCATTATTCTCTTCCCCTCCATGCCATGACCTGCTGCTCCATCTTACTTAATACACCCTTGGCTTGTTCCGACTTTCACTCTCCTTATCTGGCCTCATTATCTCAGAACAGCTTTGTTCTTTCTTCATCTCCCAGCTGCAAGTAGCTGATAAGTTTGCCTTGTGCCTGCTTGTGTCAAGGCCTGTTCCTGGAGTCCACCTCGTTCTGCATGGCCTGCACCAGGCTGCTCCCTGCTGCCTCCTGCCCGGGGCAGCTGCTGAGCTGCTAGAAACCAGCTGCTTTGCAGCACCTGCATCTGGAGAGGTGTTTGCTCTCTGCACCTCGGGTTCTTGGCTCCCCAGCTCAAGAGAGACAAGGAGCTGGAGGGAGTCCAGTGGAGGCTGCAAAGATGCTGAGGGTCCTGGAGCGTCTCTGTGCCCAGGAAAGGCTGAGAGCCCTGGGGCTGTTCAGCTGCAGAAGAGCAGCCTGAGAGGGGAGCTGATCAATGCTGAGCAAGAACTAAAGGGCCCCTGGGGGGCAAGAGGATGGGGACAGACCGTTACCAGTGGTGCCCAGCGACCAGACAAGGGGCACTGGGCATAAACTGGAACCCAGGAGGTTCTGCATGACCACAAGAAAAAACTTCTTTCCTATGAGTGTGTCAGAGCCTGTCCCAGGCTGCCCAGAGAGGTTGTGGAGTCTCATTCTCTGGAGAGATTCCAAACCTGCCTGGCCACTGAGATGCTGTGTCTGGGTGACCCTGCAGGAGCAGGGGGGTGGCACCAGATCATCTCCAGAGGGCCCTTCCAGCCCCTACCAATCTGTGATAAAGGTCATCAATTCCCTGGGGACAAAACATCAGCCCATCCAGATCCCAGGCAGCTTGCATCTCCTCCAGTGGAAGAAGGAAATTGTCCTTGCAGCTGCTGTTTCCCTGGCTCATGGTCTGGATGCAGCTCCTTCAGGTGGGTTTTGGAAGGATGGTCCTTGTGTTTTTCAGGAGTTCATTTAGGAAGGTTGTACCACAGCAGAAGATTGTGTATGTATTTAACTGGCATTCCTAAATGCAAATGAGGGCACTTAGGCTGTTGGAGAGTACCCATGATGGGAGTTTAATTTTTGTTTCTGAAAAGGGTTGTTGTCCTACTTCACTGGGTAGTCATTAACACTGTGCTGAAGTGGGTGCTGGAGTGGAGCAAGTGCAGTCATCACTGTTTCCATCTACACCAGGGTTAGCTGACATTTCAGTGGAGCCTCTTCCCTAATAACTTCAAGAGCAAGAATGGAGTCACCATCCAACATTTACTGGAGACTGATGCCACCTTTGAACTTCCCACCTCAGGTCTCCACAGGGCGATTTGATGCTTCTGGTTTGTGCTAGGTAGGAGCAAGCTGGAGTCTTGTCTCAGCAGACCCCTGTTCTATCCTACAGGCAAAGCTTATCACCTCAAGAAAGGGCATCTCGTCTGCATTGGGTAGTTTCATGTCCTGATGGCAGGGCTTAGAATTGAAGAGCTGCAGTCAGGACATGTTGGGCCAGGGTTGTTCACCAGGCAGAGATCAGATGGAAGGTGAAGGCTCACCCCGTGTGACAGGATGGTGCAATGTGCCAGGCTGGTGACCACCAGATGGGCTGGGCAGTTGAGGACACCTGAAAAGCAGAAGGTGTCAGAGGAAGCAGTAGTTTGTGGTGAAGAGCCTCGAGATCACCTTCTGGTTTCTGCTCTTGATGGCAGTGATCCTTAGCAAAAAAAGAGGTGTCCATTGTCCTCATGAGAAGGATCCCTGGACATACTCTCCTGCTAGTCTCCAAAGAGAATAGATGATCAAAGGGGGAGGCTGTCTCTGTAGCACATCTTCCTGCTGCTACTTCCTCTGGAGCTCTGACTGCAGTGAAAAGCGACGGGTGGTGCATAGCAAAGCAGGCTTTGATGCAGAGGACATGGTAGGACACACTCAGCTGTAGTGCTGTACTGGAAAAACCCCAGCTGTCCCTCCACCTATTTTGGGTCGAAGCCACCAGCAAAGGTCCCAAGAAAGTTCTTTTTGCCTCTGTTTTGTGTCCTTCACCACCTTGGAAGTGGGGGAAGAGTGGCTCCAGCATCTTGTGGGCTGCCATCCTTCTCTTCATGCTGAGGAGTGGTAGAAAAAGGAAGGACAGATGCTCTTTGTGCAGAGAGGGGCTATGAGGGGATGTCTCTGACCTCGCTCCCCTGCCCTGCAGATCAGTTCTGCAGAGCAGCACCTTCCCCTCCCACCCTGTGGCTTTCCCTGCTCTCAGCCCTTCTGTGCCCCTGTCCAGAGGTCAAGGTTCCTCTGTCATTCCCTATCCTGGGTGCCAGTGGAGAGGAGTGAGCTTTGTGGTATAGATGAGCCACAATGGTGCAAAAAATCTCTCTGCCCCCTTCTTTTCTTCCAGTGACATTTGGCTTGCCCCACCTCCGCCATGGATGGGTCTGAAACCTTCAGCTCCACTGGGGCCAATGCTGGTGTCCCTCTGAGACTGGTCCCTGCTGCAGAAGGGGAAGATGGGGCAGCAGTGGTTGGAGAGCACATAAGCAAATGAAGCACCAATGGACTAAGCAGTAGAAACTGGTGGGGAAAGTGCCTCTTGGAGATCATGGTTTGTGCCATTGACAGATTGCTGGCCAGGAACTTGGACCTCCAGCCTCTGGGCCAAATCCATCTTCATGGAAGGCAGCTGCTGGCAAGGTTGGTGAGGGAGCTCCTGTGTCACCTCCCCATAGGAAGGTATGGGAAGGGGAGCTTCTCAAAATGTAGCTTACAAATACTGGCTGCAACTGGCTACCCCAGCTCCATTAGGCTATTCTACCCAGGTCCCTCCCATTCCACTCTCCCATCTGCTTTGTGCAACCCTCCCTCCCCCTCCCGACTTCATCCCAGTTCCTGCAGAAGACAAACACAAGCACAGGGAAAACGTCCTGCTGTCAGTTTACTTTGGGTCCTGCCTCTTGTTTCCCTGCAGTCCCAGCTCCCCCCTTTCCTTGCAGTCTAATGAAATGACTGAGGGATTAATTAGCTCGAGGGATTGACACATCTGAGGGATGGGATCCATCCAGAGAGACCTGGACAAGCTCAAGAAGTGGACCCATGTGAACATCATGAGCACCACCAAGGCCAAGAGCAGGGTCCTGCCCCTGGGTCGGGGTGACCCCTGGTACCAGCTCAGGCTGGGGGTGAAGGGCTGGAGAGAGCCCTGGGGAGAAGGACTTGTGGGTGCTGGGGCTCTCCGGCCCAGGACTGCATTGCAGGGTTGGTCGTCGCCAGGTTAGAGCTGCTGAGCTCCTGCAGCTGCCTCCCAAGAGCTGCTCTGGCTCGGGCTGTGAGCCCAGCGGCTGCAGGCAGTGCTTTTTGGAGGGGCAAGACTACAAAAGCATGTGAGGGCACGTCCGACTCGGGGGGGGGGGTGGTGCCTGAGCAGCACAGAACCCCCAGTAAGAGCAGCAGAAAGGAGAACACGGTCGTGCCTTGAGCCCAGGAGCTGCCGGGTGCTCCCTGCCCGGGGGGGACTGGAGGGGGCTGTGCGTCCATCGCTCCCTGTGCAGCCGTCACTCCTGTGCTGCTGGCTGCTTGCTACGGCAGGGGCTATTTTTCCATTGACTGTACGTGGCACCAGGGGAAGCTATTTTTGATAAAACTAACAAATCTTTCCAGCTTTTCTAAAAATAACCATTACCCTGGGGGTTTTGTTTTGTTTTTTTTCCTTTTTTCTCCCTGTCCGCCCCCTCCCTTCCCAGATCAGGCTACCTTAGCGACAGAAATCTGCCTCGAGCCATATAGTTATTAATACCAGTAAACAAGCCTTTATCTCCAGTGCCTTCTTCTAGTGGGAACACGTGGGGGTGGGAGCAACCCGGCTGCCAGCAGCCCACGTCCCCGTGTCCCTGTATCCCTGTCTCCTGCTGCTCCTCCGCCTGCCCCTGGGTGGCAGATGCAGCTCTGGGGGCTGCTTTGGGTTCAAATTGAAGGTATTCCTTCTGCTGCTGCCACATTGGCTGGCTTGAGCATCTCGAGGGGGCTTTGATTGCCCTTCCAGGTGCTGGGACCGCTGCTTTCACCTCCTGCCCGCCAGCAACCCCCTCCCCGCCTGCACACACTCCACAGGGCCTGGGGCTCACAGCACAGCTGGGCAGTCTCTTCCCCAGAGCAGCCCAGAGCAGAGGCTAAAAACTCACATTTATGGGGCGACCAGGATCAGTGGGGGCTTTTTGTGGTGGGAGAGTCCAGGCCCTGGGTGCTGGACGGCCAGAGTAGTTCTCAGGAAGGAGTAAAAAGAGAAATACCTTTTATTACAGATAAAAGCCTCTTATGTGTCTAGAGAGCAGAAGGCAGCCCCGCTGCGGGACAGGCACGCGGGCGGGTATGAAGCGCTTGGGGCCGGGAACACAGAGCTGAGGCAGACTCCTCATCTTCCTCAATTCTCCGTTCTCCCTCTTCCCCTGGCTCCCAGGAGGAACCCAGAGGTCAGTAGCAGTGTGCAATAGTCTCCATGTTGAGGAACCGAACGTGCATCTTGGTCTCGATGTCGATCCCCTGCCACATCTGCAAGGGGAAGTGTTAGGGCTGGGGGCCAAACACCCAGGTCCCTTCAACCACCTGCTGCCTCCTCTTGGGGAGACAAGTGGCACTGACCTTAAGGAAATCTTCAAAGGTTATGCCCTCATACACTTGGTCTGGCCCCTGTGTGCAGCGAGAGAGAAACTATTACAGCTTCCCCACGCCAATGGGGCAGGGGCCTTGGGGCACTGGGTGACCCCTGGGGCTGTGGGAGGTGTGTCCCATGGATGTGCAGGGCTGCCCCCCCCCCCCCCCCCCCCCAGCCCCCCCGCTCCCCCCCCCGAAACCGCCCCCCACCCCCCCGGCCCCCCCCCACCCCCGCGACTTGCCGCCGCCCCCACCCC